>OX155960.1:12493602-12591102 GCA_944548615.1 Micropterix aruncella
AATGAGATATACTTACGGATGTGCACGACTTTCGACGGTGCAATGTAAGTTTAAAGGTCCTTTTGCAGTCGACTAACGATCACTATTCATCCATATATCTCATAAATAGGGCTTATCCTTATGCAACACAAAATGCCTTCAATTGAGACGAATTAAGCGAAAAAATAAAAAAATAAACTATTGATCACATCGGCAAAGCCGTTTTCCAAATGAAAGTGACATTACGAAATAATTCAAATTTCGAATGCTACCAACATTTAAAATATGATACAATTGGCTGAGTTTGTTATCAACGAGCCATTAAATCGAAATAAAAATAAAAAAAACCTCCATATGCTCAAAGAAATGAAAGAAGAAACTTCAATCTTAATTTCTGGCAGAGGAGTTTATAAAAAAGATTGTATAATGTTATCAAAATAGGGTAAACCTATATTGTTTTTGATAACATTATACAATCTTTTTTATAAACTCCTCTGCCAGAAATTAAGATTGAAGTTTCTTCTTTCATTTCTTTGAGCATATGGAGGTTTTTTTTATTTTTATTTCGATTTAATGGCTCGTTGATAACAAACTCAGCCAATTGTATCATATTTTAAATGTTGGTAGCATTCGAAATTTGAATTATTTCGTAATGTCACTTTCATTTGGAAAACGGCTTTGCCGATGTGATCAATAGTTTATTTTTTTATTTTTTCGCTTAATTCGTCTCAATTGAAGGCATTTTGTGTTGCATAAGGATAAGCCCTATTTATGAGATATATGGATGAATAGTGATCGTTAGTCGACTGCAAAAGGACCTTTAAACTTACATTGCACCGTCGAAAGTCGTGCACATCCGTAAGTATATCTCATTCAAACATAAGCATTTCCCAATGCAAGCTGGGATTTCCTTCGCTACTTTTTAAGTAGCTTTTACTAATTTTATTTTAAATAAAAATATCATCCTATAAACGGATTTCTTTACAAACCTTATCATATATATATATATATATATGTAGCGACGCTACAACCCCAACTATAAAGTTTATTTTTATTTTGATTTAATGGCTGGCTGAGAACGAGCCCAGCAATATTATTTCGTTCTATTAAAAAGTGGATACATTCAAATTTTAAAAACAAATTTTCGAACTGTCATTCTGTACCTTGACAAGAGACGATTCAACTGAAAGAAATTACGCTCGCGTTATCACGTATTATTGTACATTTTTGTAAAGAAAAAAAATATATTTTACACAACAGTTTATCGCGGTTTTTTACTATCACGTTCTTCGACACACGAAAGAGTCGCGAAATTGGTGACCCTGTACGAGGACGCAAGATCGACGGCGCGCCTGAATCGGACTAACGAGCAAGGTCTACAACTCGTCAGACACTCAACGGACCAACAGGACAACCTAAAGATCTTCGCAACCTAAAGAAAATGAATACGGAAGACATTCCTAGCGGCACGGCCGGAAGCAGCAGGCAAGTGCAGGACATCGCTCCGATGAGCATCAACTCGAGGATACCGACGTTCTGGCATCAGGAACCACGGCTATGGTTCGCACACGTGGAGATCCTGCTCGCAACACAGAAATGCAGCGACGCAGATAAATTCAGCTGTGTAATCACACAGTTAGACAGGACGGCGCTGCGGGAGGTAGGAGACTTACTGCTACAACCGCCTACCCACAACAAGTTCGAAGCGATCAAGACCCGATTAATCAGCGTTTTTGGGGAATCAGAGACACAACAGCTGCAAAAATTACTCCATGAGACTGAGCTGGGAAGTGACAAGCCGTCGCAGTTAATGAGACGAATGAAAGGGCTCAACAGAGGGAAGATACCCGATGATACCATTAAAGCGATGTGGCTCGGTCATCTACCTACGACGATCAGGACGTTTTTGTCGATAAATACTGAGAGCAACCTGGACGTCCTAGCGGACTTAGCTGATCGAATGATGGAATCAACGGCGAGGGAGACGCAAGAAGTGAACCGAGTCGACACGCGGGCGGAAGCACATGACCACATGACCACAATAAAAAAACAGCTCAAGGATCTGGAGGAGCAAATAGCAAAGTTGCAGCGGAACAACGCGGGAAACAGCTCGGCAGGGCAAAATGAACAAACCATCTGCTACTTCCACAGACGCTTCGGGGACGCCGCAAGGAGGTGTCAACAGCCGTGCAACTATAAGAAGCAGAGGAATCAGGCGGAAAACTACTAGAGGCGCCGGGGGTAGATCAACTCGGCGCCGACGACACCAATCGCTTATACGTTCGAGACCGCAGCACCAACGCACTCTTCTTGGTTGATACTGGCGCAAATGTCAGCGTCCTTCCAAGAAGGAAATCCGACAACGGCAGAAGAGCGGACCTCAGGCTTCGAGCGGCTAACGGTACTACCATCGCCACATACGGAAGAAAGGAGATGACACTAAACATCGGCCTAGAAAACCCATTGGCGGCCATCTTCATAATTGCGGATGTACAGCAGCCCATCATAGGAGCAGATTTTTTGGCGAAGCACCGACTATTAGTTGACCTATTTCAAAAAAAAATTAATCTCGCCAAACTCACGCACGACAGAAGCACGGGCACTATCCATCCAGGCCATCAAACAATTGCCGAATTACCTAAGAATATTCGACGAGTTTCAGAATATTACATCAGCAACATCTCAACCGAGACAACCGAAGCACCAGGTGGAACACCACATTGAAACGGAAGGTCCACCGGTGTTCGCCAGACCGCGGCCACTTAATCCAGAAAGGTACGCAGCGGCAAAGAAGATATTCGACGAAATGATCGCAGCCGGAGTCTGCCGACCGTCGAAGAGCCAATGGGCGAGCCCGCTGCATTTGGTCCCCAAAGCAAATGGAGAATTCCGACCATGTGGAGACTATAGGAGGCTCAACAGTATCACCGTACCAGATCGATATACTATCCCGAGACTACAGGATTTCACGCACTCGCTGGAAAATAGCACCATTTTCACATCGTTAGATTTGGTAAAGGCATACACACAAATACCGGTAAGAAAAGAAGATATGGAAAAGACAGCCATCACCACTCCCTTCGGCCTTTTTGAGATGTGCAGAATGAGCTTCGGACTACGAAACGGAGCACAGACGATGCAGCGTTTTATGGACGAAGTACTGAGGGGCTTACCGTTCATATTCGTGTATATCGACGACATTTTAATAGCCTCAGAAAACGAGGAAGCTCACGCAAGACACTTAAAAGAAACGCTCGGGAGATTAGACGCGCATGGAATCACGATCAACATAGACAAATGCCACGTAGGAAGAACCGAGCTAGACTTCCTAGGATACACCGTGAATGCTACTGGAATACGACCGAAGGCGGACAAGGTAGAGGCGATAAAAAAATACCCGAAACCAGCAGACGTTCAGCAGTTACGGAGATTCCTAGGAATGATCAATTTCTATAGAAATAGCATCCCAAGAGCCGCGCAATATCAAGAAAAATTAAACAAGTTCCTACAAGGAGCAAAAAAGAATGATCGCACGCCAATTCCATGGACAACAGAAACCACAGAAGCATTCGAGAAATGCCGGGACAGCGTTGAAGAAGCGGTAATTTTAGCGCACCCGTCGGCGCATGCACCATTGGCAATAATGACAGATGCATCAAATACCTGCGTAGGAGCGGCATTACATCAAAAGAAAGGTGGAGAATGGGCGCCGTTAGGATTTTATTCGAAGGCAATGTCGCATGCGCAACAAAATTATGCAACTTACGATAGGGAGTTGTTGGCAATCTACCTATCGGTGAGACACTTTCGGAAGATGGTAGAAGGGCGTGAGCTGACGATATTCACGGATCACAAGCCACTAATTCACGCTCTCAAGAAATTGGACGACTCTATTACGGAAACGCCCATGCGAATTCGTCATACGTCATATATTTCGCAATTTGCAAGCACGATAGAGTACCTGCCGGGAAAAGCAAACGTCGTGGCCGACGCGCTCTCGAGGATAGCAGAAATCGACTGCCCAAACACGTTCGACTACGAAGAATTGGCGGCACAACAGGCAGAAGATCCCGAGCTAAAAATGATAAGGCAACAAGAAAATTTAAAATTTGAAAAGAAAGGCGACAAACCAGTATGGTGCGAAGTGTCCACCAAGAAAGCAAGGCCATACATCACGCCAGCACTGCGGATAAAAGCAATAAAATTGGTACACGACATCAGTCATCCCGGTATCCGAGCGACAAGAAAAATGGTAGCGGAACGTTATTTTTGGCCAAGGATGAATAAGGAGAGCGCGGAATATGCAAAAACATGCATCGCTTGTCAGCGCGCAAAAATACATAGACATACGCGCGCGCCCATAGGGACATTCATGGAGGCAGGACGTTTGGAACACGTACATATAGACATCGTCGGACCCTTAGGAATAGCAGAAGAGTACCGATACCTCGTAACCATGATCGACAGGGCAACGAAGTGGGTCGAATGTATCCCGGTCAAAGATATAAGCGCAGAAACGGTAGCGCAGGTCTTCTACGAAGGATGGATTGCGCGATTCGGAGCACCGATTCGGATTACCACTGACCAGGGAAGGCAGTTCGAGTCCACATTATTCACAGCTTTGACACAGATACTGGGAGTAAAAAAGATACATACCACAGCGTATCACCCCCAGGCAAATGGGATGATAGAAAGATGGCATAGATCCCTAAAAGCAGCATTAAGAGCGCGACTAAAAACAGCGAATTGGGTGAGAGAATTACCCACCGTATTAATGGGATTACGAGCAGCTATTAAAGAAGACTACGGGATCAGCCCGGCTGAATTACTGTACGGGACAACACTCAGGCTCCCAGGAGATTTTTTTGAAAAACAAACTACAAAAACGATACCAGAAACTGTGCAGCAAATGAGAGAGACATTCGAGGCGCACAGACCGCGAAGAGAACGAGAACACCACAATAACATTTTCGTACATCGGGATCTAAAGGAGGCGACGCACGTATTTGTGAGAGACGACACGGTGAAGAGACCACTGCAAAACCCGTATAGAGGGCCATATAAGGTTTTGAGGCGGCGAGATAAGACATTCGACATTGAACAGGACAGAGCCAAAGTTACCATCTCGATTGATCGTTTAAAACCCTGCTACGGCGTAGCAAGCAGTAACGAGAACGAGCAGGAGACAGACAAGGAGGAGCCCAGGTGGGCAGCGTCCGCGAACAACAACCAACAAGGACCACAGCAATACAAGACCAGATACGGAAGAACGGTTCGACCTCCCGGGCAGTGGCACACGACGACCTGTCGTCCTCCCAAAGGGGGGAATGATGTAGCGACGCTACAACCCCAACTATAAAGTTTATTTTTATTTTGATTTAATGGCTGGCTGAGAACGAGCCCAGCAATATTATTTCGTTCTATTAAAAAGTGGATACATTCAAATTTTAAAAACAAATTTTCGAACTGTCATTCTGTACCTTGACAAGAGACGATTCAACTGAAAGAAATTACGCTCGCGTTATCACGTATTATTGTACATTTTTGTAAAGAAAAAAAATATATTTTACACAACAGTTTATCGCGGTTTTTTACTATCACGTTCTTCGACACACGAAAGAGTCGCGAAATATATATATATATATATATATATATATATATATATATATATATATATATATATATATATATATATATATATATATATATATATATATATATATATATATATATATATATATATATATATATACATACATACATACATACATACATACATACATACATACATACATACATACATACATACATACATACATACATACATACATACATACATACATACATACATACATACATACATACATACATACATACATACATACATACATACATACATACATATATATATATATATATATATATATATATATATATATATATATATATATATATATATATATATTGCAACGAAACCGCTCTATTATTGAAGTTTATTTTATGCAAATTTATACTATATTGATATTAATTAATTAAAGCAGCGTTTTGGTGGCCAATAAGAGATGTCTACTTATTATTAAGGGGTAATGTAGCTACAAGAAGCGTAAGGGCGCCAGGCCACCGGGCGCTGGGCGGTTCATTGGTTGAGCAAGCAGACCTGCACCGGAAGCAGGCTTCTGCGCGGCGAATTTACGGGAATACAGGGTAACACCGCTTGAGAGGCTGGCAGCTCATTCAAGTAAGTTTATCGGAGAAAGGTCGTGGGAAAACTCTCAGAGCGCGCGAATCTGCGCGCTATTTAAAGTGCGGTGTCCTGTGTGAAGTGAGACTCGCCTTGATGAGGCGTCCGGTATAGGGAAAGGAAAGAGTCTAAAATCTGGTGAAATTCTGCGTTCTATATGTCGAGATGCAACTACATTTTTCCTACATTATTTCTGGCTCGTAATCTATTTCTGCGCTCGGCCGGCGGCGACCAAACAAAAATCGGCGGGACCGTGACCAGCGCCCTCTCTACGGGTAATCCGGCTACTACGGTGTACTATGCTCCACTCCACGCCCGACAGATGGCGCTTTGCGGGAACGACGTCGGCCAAGAAAATGATTAATCGATGTTATTAAAAATAAAATACGGAATTATATGGAGCGGAATATATCTCAAAGGAAGTTAGGAGAATTAAATAAAAATTCGGGATATCAAGTAAACGAGAAAATCAATAATTATAAATTAAATAAAGGATAGATAACGGGAGTATCGGGGTGAGAATATAAAGGGAGCCGATGGTGGGAGACTACTGATTAGAGGAATATATTTGTATTGGGAATGGGTGAGGAATATGCCTCAGATGGAAACGGCAAATTATAACTGACAAACTAGTTAAGGAAGGAAGATGGAATATATCTAGGTAAGGTAACTAGAGGGAGAAGGTATATGAACGGAAGAGGATAATTAAATATATATTATTTTTTTTTTTTTACTTTGTGTGGCCCCTTTTTACCCCTTTCCCCTTCATAGAAAAGAATGAAATCATACTCAATGTTAAAGTGGTTTAAAATATGCGCTTTATTTTTTTTACGACATATGAAATGTAAAATCAAGGAAAGTATTGAAAACGAATATTCATAATTATATTTACAATCTTATTTTACGACGGAGGAAACGTGAATCGAGCCAAAAATATTTAAAACAATGTTTAAAGTTGTGTTTTACGGTTTTATTTTACAACAGAGGAAAGCGTAAATCAAGATAAGAAAATATGTAAGATGATATTTAAAATTATATTTCACAGTTTATTTTACGAGCGAAGACATGTAAATCAATATGGAAATGTTTAAAAAGAATATTTAAAAGAATTATATTTTACAGTTTCATTTTGCGAAAGAGGAAATGTAGATCAAGATGAAAATGTTTAAAACAATATTTAAAATTATATTTTACAGTTTCCTTTTATGGAAGAGGAAATGTAGATCAAGATAAAAAATGTTAAAAACAATATTTAAAATTATATTTTACAGTTTCCTTTTGTGTAAGAGGAAATGTAAACCAAGATAGAAATATTTAAGAACGATGTTTAAAATTATATTTTACAATTTTATTTTACGACCTTTCACCCCAGCGGGTTATGACCATTATTACTAATCTCGCGCTTTTATGGCGAATATTAGTATTACTATTTATGGTACAGAATGGGTCTTGATTTCTTGTTTTTTTAGAAGTTACGATTGCCTAATACTATTATCGCACCGTACCTATCGCACCAACCTTACCGGAACTCGTGAGAATTTTTTAGAAGTTTCATTTGGGTAAGATATAAGAATTTTAGGGATACCTACTTCAGCGTATTAGGAAATCACACCATTGTAATAAATAAGGTACTTGTTAATTAATTTTTTTTTATATGCGAGGTAGGTCACGTTCCTTCCGAAAGACCCCTAGCCAAATTCCGTCTACCTTATGTCCGGTTTGTATAGCCGGTTTTATATATGTAATTTAATTATTTTTTAAATAGAGAACGGAGAAAGTGAAAGAACCAAGAACAGAAAATATGTAAAAAAAAAAAAATGTGTGGGCCCCAACCGGGTTGTGTCGCGCTACCTCTCTTGAATAATGGAAAAAAATGTGCTGACTATTTTTTCTGGATAATTAAATACTTATATGGCCCTACGGCCTGCCAAAATTACAAACGAATACCCCAGTATTCCGATCTAAATAACGAGGTCTAATTATATAAAGACAATGAACATGATGTATGCTATGAGAATAATTCCCCAAAAAAGAAACTAAAGATAAAGAAATGAAATCCTATAAATTAACCAAATAAAGAAGAAAAACCAACATAAAAAAAAACCAGTCCCCGAACCGAACGGTGCGTTTCTGTAATGACGGAAAAACACCTTATAGTTTCTGGAGACATGAGCTAAGTATCCTCTATATATAATTAAATTCCTACCTTGGAAATCTGAGCACTGAATTTAACACATTTAAAATTCTTTTTTAATTCGCAAAAACTAAAGTGATTCGAAGTAGGGTTTTCTTCTATCTGAGTGGCGGCCCGAGGCGTGCCCGCCTCAGACCGCCCTCAACCCAAAAGTAATGACCGGCACGTATGTTTCTTTGTCCGGCTCGCCACTATCGGATACGATTTCTACCTACCTATTGGCCTTCTAGAATGTTCCAAAATGAATTAGTGCGTAGAGCGCGTCTGAATTTATTTATAGAGAGCGTTTGGCACTCATTGTTTGATTTTAATTATTTTAACTTTTATTTATTTATGTTTAATATTATCTATTACTTATGAGAGGAAAGGACACATCGTAGATGGTTGCAACACAGGGTGTTGCAATATATATATATATATATATATATATATATATATATATATATATATATATATATATATATATATATATATATATATATATATATATATATATATATATATATATATATATATATATATATATATATATATATATATATATATATATATATATATATATATATATATATATATATATATATATATATATATATATATATATATATATATATATATATATATATATATATATATATATATATATATATATATATATATATATATATATATATACATATAATATATCCAACTCAATTTTTTTTTTATATATTTACTTTTTACTTTAGATTTATTTATTTATTTATTTATATAAGTAATGCAAATATTAAAAAAGTAAACAATTTCAACTTAGGAATACTTTCAAAATTGAATCAAAAGCAGAAAAAAGAATACAATGCATAGTCTAGTATCAACGTCACCTAAGTAGGCTGGGACCTGTTCTAAGGTAAACCTAATTTTTTTAATGTGCTTGCACAAATACCGTGTTTATAAGAGTGGCATATATTCCATGTATGCACAAAAATGGAATTGCAAAACAATATAAAAATGACTAAATACTTGATTAAATTAAATAATTAAATAAAAGTTAGAAGTGGAAAATTAAAATGACAGCAAATAAATTCAAATCAGAAAAAAACAAAACAATTTAAAATAGTAAAAATTAGAATAAGAATTTAAACAAAATAGTCCTGCATTTTACTTATAACTAAGATAAAATAGTGTTAAAACTAAAACAAATTATCTCTTAATATACGTTAAAACAAAAGAATAATAATAATAATAATAATAAATAAAATAATAATAATAAAATAATAATACAATATAAGATTCAAAATATTCAAATGTCCGGGTTAGATTATAATGTCCAGTATTTTTAAAATTCCTTGTCTTCCCTCTTTTACAAGCCAGTTTCTAAGCAGCCTTTTAAAGTAGGTCTTATTTTGTGCTGATTTTATGTCGCCAGGAAGAGCATTGAAAAACCTTGGGGCAATGAATGTACAGGTTCGCTGACCAAAAGTAGTATACCTTCTGGGTACTATCATATTATTATCTTCGGAAAACCTCGTTGATAGGGTATTTTGAGAAAAAATATTTATCTGATTGAACTTTATATATGATAGTGATGTTTTTAAATATATTTGCCTAATATCTAACACATTATATTAATTGAAAAGATTTTCCGAAGGATAACGATACGGCTTTCGCATGATAATCTTTAAAATCGACTTTTGTGCAATATCTAAGGGGTAAAGAATGGTTTTAGAACAACCGCCCCATACTCTCACACAATGCATAATAAACGCTTTTTAGTGTTTTTGGGCCTAAAATATTTCTTACCTCTTTGAAAGTGTATCCTAGTTTACGAACTTTAGATGATAATTTATCCGTGTGTTCTTGCCATCTTAGTTTATTATCTATGGTGATACCGAGATATTTAAATGATTCCACTCTTTCTAAAATATGACAGTTGCAACCATTCTGTCTGTTGCATGTGTGTATAACAACGTTGTGCTCCAATGAGGGTTGACTTTTAACATTAATACTAAAAGTAATTAATTTTGTTTTTTCTATATTTAAACTGAGCAGCGAATTATCTAACCAATCTCTAACTATATTTATGCCTTTGTTGGCTTTTTCAAATGTCGTTTTCCAGTTTTCACCTTCAAATATAATTGTAGTGTCATCGGCAAATGATATAGTTTTTCCTACTAGATCATATAGATTGTTAATATAAATTAGAAATAAAATAGGCCCGAGCACACTGCCTTGGGGCACGCCGAACGATATACCGACAGGATTACTTGTAGCATTATGTATAGATGTGATTTGGGTTCTATTTGACAGATAGCTCTTAACCCGTTGAGTATGATACGACCAAATCTGGTTGTGAAACAATTATCCGTTGAGTATGATACGACCAGATCTGGTTCCGCGTTTTTTTCACTTCTTTGACGTTCTCATATTTATTCATAATTATCTAATTGTTTTACAAAATGATATTTAAATATTCTATATTCGAAATTTCAATGCAATCATTGTGCAGTTGTTCTTTTTATGATTGGTGTAGTAGTTTCGTAGTTATAGTACTTTAAGTCGATGTCGCCGAAAATCCTGCAAAAGAGACAGATGCATCCATGAAAATACCCATTTACTCCAAGGGTTAAACCAATCATAAGCTAGTGCTACACATCCAATGTCTCTTAGTCTTTGTAATAATTTTTCATGCGAAACCGTATCGAAAGCCTTCGCGAGATCTAAAAATATAGCCAAGCATTTATTGCCTCCGGCCAGGCTTTCACTAATAGAATTTGTCATTAGTGTTTTTGATCTACAATCAAGTACGTGTAGGTACACGTACTTGCAAGAAAATGCAATGGTATCCAAAGTGCCCATTCCATTCCTAAATCCGAATTGATATCATAAAAGT
The DNA here is from genome assembly GCA_944548615.1 of Micropterix aruncella. NCBI lineage: Eukaryota > Metazoa > Arthropoda > Insecta > Lepidoptera > Micropterigidae > Micropterix > Micropterix aruncella. The sequence goes on from OX155960.1 coordinate 12,504,886, forward strand.
CGTCCAGTTTGTAAAATGCATGTTTGACTAACTGATTTTTCAAGCAGATTTTATATGCTGCCATCCCAAGTCTTCTCGTCGATGACGGCAAAGCATTAATTAATTTAAAACTAATATATAAAAATGTTTTTTGATATTTAGTCAAGCGTACTTTAGGCTATAATACATTGTTTTTATGTCGCGTATTATGGCTATGTTGAGTGGAGTGAAGCTCGCAATTAAAAAGATTCCCTTTGGCATATAAAAGGCACTGATATATGTACATGGACGACATGGTAAGGATACCAGCTTTAATAAAAAAGGGGGCGCAATGTGTTTCTCTGCTTACATTAAAAATTGTCCTAACGGCTTGCTTTTGTAGCACAAAACGCGATGGATATCGGTTGCATTAATGTATAGGCTAATTATGAAAGAGAGATCATTGAAGAGAGTTGCGTCAAAACTTAGACGAAGAAGAAATTTATATTTTTAGTTAAGCAAAAGTTGAGCTATTGAAATAAATTTTAGAGATACTTTTCCATATTATCATAAAAACAAACTGTATTTTAGTGATTGTGAAAAAAACGCCTATTTTTAATTTTTTTTAACGTGTCCGGGCTGTTTTAGGATATGTCTCTCCAAAAATATGCGGCCTGGATGGCTTATCGTTTGCCTCTTGTAGATCCTGGTGTGTGATAGAGTTTGACAGTTGAGGGCAGGATCAGAGGTGGTTCTTATCCTGAAGCGTTCACATTATTATTATTATTATTATTTATTAGTTTCAAATATTATTCAAGAGCATTACAGACGAATCCAATTCACCCTTGAATATTAAAGCTAGAATGTAAGTCTAAAAATAAATGAATTACTTGACTAAATTAATGCTAACATTGAACAAGAAATAAAAAAAAAATAAAAATATAAAACTAAATAAAAGACAGATTATGATAAACATGAGATAGCAGGGAGTTGCCTTTTTAGCTGCCAAAGGGATGTACAAAAGATGTCTATTTCTGTGGGTAAGGAATTAAGAAGAGCTATAACCCTTCCCACTGGCCTGTCTACAAAAATATTTGTACGATGGTACGGCACATTAAACAATAGATGCGATCTCCTGACTGTGTAATTTACCGGTACGTATAATTCAAACTTACATAGTATCTCTGGCAAATAAATAGTTCCTTGAATTAATTTATATGCAAATATAATTAGGGAAATATATCGACGCGTTTCAAGACTGCTGTATCCTACCATTCCTAGCACAAAATCGGACGGAAATAAAATGGGTAAATATTATATTTTCTGTAATAAATATATCTTAAAAATTTTCTTTGAATACGCTCTACCATCTGAATGTATTTGTTTTCACTTGTACCGAGTTATATTCAAGTATGCTATGGACTAAACAATTATATAGTAGAAACATTACATAAATATTATTAAACTGTTTGCATATGCGAATAACAAAACCGTATGCATATAGGGTTCTCTGCGTAGCCCCAGCGAATGAGATTAGCTCGGCATCTTGTCACACCCTCAGTCTGTTGAGACTGCGCCAGTAGAGGACATGAGACCCTGGTGCTATCTATTCCTTAACATCCTCGCCAAGTAAAGCCCTCCGTTGAGTTACGCGATTTGATGATTGACTCACATGGAGCGGATGTGCTCGGCTCATGAACGACTTCTACGATTTGAGGCGATTTTGGAGTGACTCCTGTCCGTGAAGTAGGTGTCTTGGGTCATCTGTCATCTTTAGCGGTTCTGAATCAGCCAGGACATCACGACGTATTGCAGGGGAGATACAAAAACGCCTATACACTATTCAAACACAATCCATCAGACATTAACATGTTAGTCTCTATTTTCTTCTCGTTTAAACATGAAAAACTGTGTGGGTATTTGCATGTATAGATACAACTTTAGTTATTTACATGGCCAGAGGCTCTTAATTCGTGATTATTAATATGTTTTGTTGGGTCGCTATGGTTTTTTCCGAACAATAAATAAATTTGAGTTTAAAAAAATATTTAAAAATCTGTGGCTATCATAATTTTTCTTCTTCTCCGTCGTTTCCTCATTACTGAGGATCGTGGCCACTAGACAACAGTTTGCCTACGAGGCTCCTCCACTTCGACCTGTCTTCTGCATGGCGGGTCGCAGATTGTATTGACCCTTTTGTAACTTCTTTGATGAGGTCGTTCCATCTGGCCGGTGATCTGCCTCTGCTTCATCTTCCCTCCACTTGACCCCCGGAAAGCATTTTCCCCAGATTCTCTGGGTTTCTCCTGGCAACATGACCGAAGAACTGCAGGACCCTTCTCATGCATACGGCGGAGAGTCTCATTTGGATGCCGAGTTCTTCTAGGACAGATTTGTTGGTGCGGCGTGCTGTCCATGGGATTCCTAGCATTTTACGCCAACACCACATCTCCAGTGCATCGATTTTGGTGCGTATCCAAGCCTTCAGGGTCCATGTCTCGGATGCATAGAGAAAGATCGAGAAAACCAGAGCTCGAACCAGCCTGACCTTAGTCCGCTTGCTTATACCCCGATTCTTCCATCATAATTTTTAAGAGTTTCCAAATATGTGCGGTACGGATTCCTCGAAACCTCAAACCCACTCCTAACCGGTTCTATTTGTGTTATTATAGATAGATACAATATAATATATTTTCAGGTCCCCTCTTGCGTCATCTAAAATATTGATGTAAGATTTAATGTAATATCTGATACAATATACGAAGCACTTACATCTTCAGCTGCCTAATTACATCATTGTACTCGCAGAATCGCTGAAAGCGCTTCCGGCTTTAGTGAGAGCCTGCTTCGGGCGGCTTACGTGAGCCTTGAAGGAATTAAACCTTAGCAAAACCTCGCCCCTATTGTGTACAGTCAGGGTAACGAGTGTATCGGATTAAGCGACAGCCTCTTTGTCACAATACATACTACTAACTATAATTAATATTTGTAAGTGGATACTGACGAAGATTAAATGAATTCATTTGCATGGCAATAATTTAAGCGCTGATTTTCGTTAACCCTAGGATTGCAAAACGGGTGATCTGTAACCCTAGTGCTGTATTTTATTTATTTTATTTTATTTTATTTATTTTTACTTATTTTATTTCTGGAAACATACAGCTCATACAATTGACATACGTGTGCAAACATAATGTAGAAACAAATAAAAACATTACGCCGATAATCGTTTCCTACGAAAGTATTTCCGCATATTTACACATTTGAATTTCGGCATATTACACTTAAAAAATAATTGTAAAATAAACTAAGTTCATATTAAATATAAAATTAATATAGAAGGGAGGGAACCGATGGGAGAGGTAGGGAATTGGAAATGATTAGGAAGAAGGAGTTAGACGATGGTATGTGTATATGTATATAGATATAAATAAAGATAGGTCGTACAGTGGATATATAGATACAGATATTTATTGATGTTTATAGATATATAATAAATATTTATAGATATTTATTTTATTTTTATTTTATAAAATTATCCAATACATTACAATTGATTTTGCGAAGCAGATAAGATTATATTTGTGTGGATTTTATCACCCCACTAGATTGTATTGTTCTGGGGTGATAGTATTTAAGACTTCACTTTAATCATAGTGACTTCACTGATCAAAATCAAAATCAAAATCAAAATGTTTTTTATTCACAATAGAATTTGTATAAAATTGCTTTGTGACGTCAAAAATGAGATACAATGTACGGTTTATTTCTGTATTCTCGGTTTATTCACTGTCTTCTTTTCTTTTTTTTTCTCATTCATTCCGATCGCTCATTCATTCTTATAAATTTTAAAGTTAAATTTTAAAGAAGAACTAATATTAAATAAAGAAAATGAAAATATTTAATAATTATAAAATTATTGTTTTGTTAGGTCTCACGCAATTTCTATAGAGCAATGTTTTACACCCTATTTTAGATCACGAGCTCCTTTATTGTAAAAAAAAACTCCTACGCGACCCCCCCCCTGATTAGACTGATTTCTCGTCCATAGCTGTAACTAAAGTCTAATAAATAAAGTTTTTGTAAAAAGAATGGCAAAACCACGCTAATTTTAAAATGTTTTTTACTTCTGAAGCTGTACCTAACTTTATAAGTAAGATAAAAAACGAATTTACTGCTTGAATTTTGCAGCACCCGACGTTTCGGCGAAGTTGCAGCCGCCGTTGTCCAGGGTAGACTAAAAGAGTTATTTTCCATGTTGATATTTAGTAATATTTGTAAAATTTTAAACATAACGGTATTATCATAGCTAACATTCTAATTGCCATATAATTTAGTATACATCTATTTATGTTTAAGAAATACGAAGGCATATTGCGGGATTGACAATAAAATTATTTTACGTTGATTATTCTACATAGAATTTGCATTTCTATTTTAACATATTATTCTCTTTTTTTTTTTTTTTTTTTCTTTATTTGAAAAAACAACAAATTTACATCAGTCTTACGTACTAGAGATAATATTACATTAAGATATTTGATATAAATCTAAAAACGTTTTCTACTTATTGATAATTGACCTATTTTATTTTACTCTTCTAATACCTTAAATATTTGATTTTAATTTCAGTTTGGTGTTTTTTTTAGGTCCGTTATTTTTGCAGAGGCGAGTTGCTTGAATTGTGATTTGCTAAGAAGCATATTATCAAAGCAATTAACAATTTTCACATATGAGTGCATTATACGGGGCACCGGCGAGAATAGAGCGTTATTGGTTGAACAATGCGGCGGGCGGAAGACATCACAACGACGAGTTCTGTGGGTCGACGGAACGTTCAGCGGGAAACAACTGAGCAGATCAGGGCAGTCGAGTTTATGGGTAAAGAGTGAATTAATGAGGAGAAGATCTGTAAGAGTACGTCTCGTCTTCAGAGATTGACATTTAACAAAGTGAGTTTGGGCGTTGTAATCGGCGAATTCTATTTCGTGAAAGAATTTAAAACGCGTCCACCTCAGAACCGTTTTCTGAACTCTTTCAATGTCAGAAACATATTGATCATAACTTGGATTCCAAATCACGCTGCCAAACTCCAATCTACTCCGGACAAGCGATGTAAAAAGGAGCATAATAACGGGGAAATCCTTGAAAGGTTTCGTTACCCTCCAAATGAATCCCAGCAACTGGTAACACTTGGAAGTCATTAGCTCGATATGAGTATTGAAGCTAAGTATACTATTAAATGTTATACTCAAGTCAGTGAATTCAGAAACTCTTTCCAGTTTATGCGCGTTAATATCATAATGGTAATGTGTAGGCCGATGAGATCTAGAAAAAGACATGGTCTTACTATTTAATGACATTAGAATATTGATTATTTGTAAGTAGGTAATATTGAATATAATATTATAGCCATGACAACTATCATGATAGTTTTTTTAATAATGACATTTTAAGCATTTAATTTTGTGACGTAAGCAAGTTTAGGAATGCCTATCTACTAGAGTAGTTGATTGTATTGTATTGCAAAGACAGTCTACCCTGTATACCCTGGACAACGGCGGCTGCAACGTCGCCGAAACATCGGGTGCTACAAAATTCACGCGGTAAATTCGTTTTTTATCTTATGTATAATGTCAAATAACCGCGATAGTCTCCGATTTTCTTCTGTACCTAAGTGTTTCCGACTTTTATCAACATAAAGTTTTGTAAAAGCAGTAGCAAAATACATATTAATTACGTTACTCTTCCGAAGCCGTAAATGTTTGCTTATTATAGAAATAAAGATTTAGTAATATTTATGATTTTTATTTTTAGATAGATTGCGAAACCCCGAGTTCTCTTCTCCACCCCCAGGGGTCGCTATCCACTGGTTGACAATAATTGCCGTAGAGGAAACTCACGTGTAACTTGAAATTCTGTCAAAATATAGTGCTTCAGGACGGATAGCGAATGGTTTCATGCAGCTTGGGCCATAATATTCTATTTGTTCTCGAATCGCCCCAACTCACGATTTAACTCCTATTCAGATGCCTCCTTGTGTAGAAGTCTACCCCGCGTAAGACTTTAAAATTGCGAGTTTCACTCCACTCGACATAGCCATAATACGCGACATATGTAAAAGCAATGTATTATTGCCTAAAGTACGCTTGACTAAATATCAAAAAACATTTTTATATATTAGTTTTAAATTGTTCAATGCTTTGCCGTCATCGACGAGAAGACTTGAGATGGCAGCATATAAAATCTGCTTGAAAAATCAGTTAGTCAAACATGCCCTTTACAAACTGGACGACTTTTATGATATTGCGTCCACAATTGCTTGATTATAAATAACCATATTATGACTATACCTTCGCACTAAGGTTTAGATTTTATTGACATTGTTTTTTTATTACGCATGTTTCAGAATTTCTATTTTTCATTGTATTGATTATTATGTATTGTTTGATTATTGATTATTTTGTAAATTTGACTATTTTTAAGTAATGAATGAATGAATGAATGAATGAATGAAAATCTCTTTATTGCACAATAAAAAGAAGGTACAATGGCGGACTTATTGCTACACTACAACAATATCTTTCAGTCAACCAACATGCTGGTGTGAAAAGAAGAGTAGGCAACAAAATTATAGCTTAAAATTAAATTTGAAATTATAGCATATAATATACAATGGCCCGTATTCCGTTTCTCGCAGGTACCTAAATTGGGGCCTATAAAAGGTGCTAAAACGACGCAAAGGCGCATAGTGTGTGTGTATCTAAAGTAAAAAGTAAATATATAAATACATTTTTGAGTTGGACATATTATATGTATGTATATGTATATACATACATATTTTGATATATTAACAAATAAATAAATAAATAAATAAGTAAATAAATAAACTGCCAAAATAAGGTAAGGAAAGGGAGGGGATAACGGAAAGGTTAGAATTTATGATTAATATTTATTGTGAAAGGAAGTGCTTTTTCAATGATTGCTTAAAGGTGAACAGCGAGCTAGCGCCTCGAATAGTTAAAGGAAGTTGATTCCACAGTCGAGCTGCATGTACGGAGAAGGAGTAGGAAAAAAAAGTGGTATTGTGTTTTGGGATACGTAGAATATTATTCTGACTTGAACGAAGTGGGAGACCATGACTTCCTAACCCGGTAAAAGCCTCGTTGAGGTAATCACCTCGGTAATCACCTCTGATTACAATTATTTTTTTTTCTTTTAATTAATCAAAGCGGTTTTATCATCCGGTAAATTATGATTGTAAAATTTGACATGTTCCTCGGTATTGTGAAATGCTTTTATGGAATGAATAAATGATGATGATGATGATGACTCTTGCGTCTCAGGCCTCAAGGTTGGTGAATCGGTTTCTCCTGAAGGATTGCTTTCCGGTGCTACTGAACGATTGGCGCACCGTTCGGCGAGGCCAATCGGTTGTGCACTATGACTAATTGCTGAAGACTATGAAAATATACTGTCTCATAAGCAGCGGGAGTGGATTTGACCTGTTGTCATGCCGTTTTAAAACGACGTATCGGCCACTCGATGAAATGGCCGATATTTCACCTTGTGATGAAATGGTTGACTGTAAGATATCGCTATAGCGATAAGTCCGCCACTTGTGCATAAAAGGTCTTTTTTATAAAACCAGTGTAATATTCATTAAGTTATGTTTTTATAGCACAATTGTTCGATATTGTTATGGATAAACTCGAATTCATTTTAATATTATACTTTGCATAATTCAATTATCGATTGGTGAGAGCTGTCAACTCACAAAAACCTGACAGTTGGCAACATCGCCCGCTTTCGAACGGGCGGCGAGTCAGTCTGTCAATTCGAACGGTAGCAACGTTTTTCGACCGCGGTCACGGCCTCGCCGACTTAGACAAAAACCTCGTTTGTTGTCTCGGAATCGCGGACTCCGATTCGTTGTAAAGGCACAGCGATCCTATGGGAGTGTTAAGGCGTTATTCCACCAGTGTGCAGAACTGTGCGGCACTGCAATGCACATTGTGCGACACAAATGTTTATTCTGGTCGACTCACTAAAGCAAACAATAACAAATTGTGCGCGAACATTCTAGAAATGTTCGCGCACATCTGTATACTTTTGTGCGCGCACACATGCAGGCAGTGGACTCGCGTCGACGTGTACAAACCTGTTGTGCGCGAACTCAGTCTTGCTTCCGCTACCGGAGTGAAAACATTGATTTGTGCGCGTACATTGTTAATTAACCAAGCTAAATATGGATTGGACGAATGATAAAATTATTAATTTTATTCAAGCTATTGAAACTTATCCTGTATTATGGGATTCTAGTCACAGTGATTATAAAAATAAAAACAAAAAACACGACGCCACTCAAGAGTTGGCGCAAAGTTTCAATTGTGACTCGACTGAGGTAATGAGAAAATGGAAGATTATTTTGGCTCAATACCGAAGAGAAAAGAAGAAAATCGCGGACTCAAAATCTTCAGGTTCTGGGATTTTAGATATATATAAGCCGAAATGGTTTGCTTATGCATATTTGAATTTCTTTCATGGAAGGGATGAGCCGAACGTCAGCTTGAACTCACACGACGAAATAAATGAACAGGTAGGTACGTTTTAAATGTTTATTTTCTTACCTCTAATATTATTACTTAGATACCTATACTATTTACGCCAGTGTTTCTTGCCATGGCACCATTCCGATGTCAGTTTGGAAATAATGTGCAAATTCTTCTCTTATGTTTTTCGCATCGCCAGGGGGTCTTCTTCCAACATGTCTTAAAGGCAGTAAGTTTGCCATGCCTGCATCACGCCGCCAACTTCCATCGATAGTGCAACGAGTAATTTGGTTCTCAGTATCAAAACAGCCAGCAGAAGTATAAAGTTGTGAAGACGATTTTTGTGTTATCAAAAAATTATGCAAGTAACAACATGTCAGTGTTATCAATTGTGTCTTTTCTGGAGCTAACAAGCTTAAAAAGTTTAAGGCTCCGAAGAACTCGCTTAAACGCCGTATTGTCGATGAAGACCCGAGAATCGCCCAAGCTTTGTCCATTATGAATAACGTAAACAAGCAGATGGAAGCAAAAAAACCTGATGACGAAGACATTTTTGCTGCAGCCGTCGCAACGAAATTAAGGAAAATTAGAGATGAGCGAACCAAGATTTTAGTACAAAGGGATATAGATAATTTATTGTATGACGCTATTATTGGTACTGGAAAATATGTTACAACTCCAATGCCTTCACCGTATTCAGATTCGTCAAATTGTCAGAGTCAAGGACCGGCTTCAAGTTTTCAGGTCCGCGATAATGATTATTCAGATCTTTTACGTCAGAATGATGGCGAAACAATATCTGTAGTTGGACACATTTTCTGTAGTTGGTATCTTGCTTAGCAATAAAAGGACTAGTTACATTAACCAGCAACTCAAAATCTTCGCAAGATATACGTGTGAAGTTTTTAAATCCACTCAATGGATCTATTTTTATTTCTTCTAGAAATTTATTCGTTTCTTCATTCCGTCGCTGTAGTAACGGCCTCACCCAACATCGCGGTTTCTTCCTTCGTTTCTTTTTAAGGAGACTACATAGTAAAACACATGCTGCAGCACAAAGCACTACGTTTTCCTGCCCGTTCATATTAACTACTGAACTGTCTCGGCAGAAACTCTGCTCAGTGAACATGTTCGCGCACAAGTGTGCTGAACTGTGCGCTTACAAAAGTTACGCACAGCCTTACCAGTGGAGACGGAAGCCAAATGCGACACCAGCTTAGTACCTGCACTGTTGGAGTTTTGCACAAAATGTGTGCAAGCAAATGTGCTGCACACTATTTTGGTGGAATCGCACCTTTACGACTGCACCCCACAGGAAACAGCGCGTCGCACGCGACATATACTTGGATCAGCGCACGCGTCGTGCCGGACACGCCGCACGAATCCCTCGATCGTGCCGTGCGCGCTACGCAGAAGCGGAATCAGCAGCGCGCATCCCACTGCTGCAGCTACATGACCGTCAAGGTACGTGAGTTTTGATTAGCGATCGCCATATCGATAATTCACCTTTCAATACTCATCATAAGTTTTCAAACGCTTCCACTGTCAACTAAACTTTGCACAAGCAACCAAATGATCCACCAGTAACCCACTCGATATCCCCGTCAGACGGCATAGTTACGAGGCGGGATATCGCACAACAATAAAGTTATTCTATTCTATTATATTCTGTACCGTGTGGTATGTCGGGCAAAGGACGCCCAGATCTGCTATAAATTCTTACTGGACGGAAAAAAATAAGCTTGAAGTAGAATTCTCGCTTAAAACTAAATTGCCTTACAATGTGGTTGTCAAAAAATAAATCGCAAATCGATATAATCGGAAATAAAATTAAATATAAAATTCCGTTAAACAGAGTGAGATCAATAGAATAGACTTAATACTAAAAGAACGAAAAAAGGTATTAGAAAGAAAATAAAATATAACGATATTTATTTAGTAATTTATTTATTTAGTACTTTACTAATTTTTTTATACATATAGCCACATTATTACCAATGTTATAAAGTAACTCGGAAAAATTTAACACGTAAATGTAGCAAATGGTCAGTGTCCACCTAACTAGGACTGTGATGTCCTGTATCTAGGCGGGTCAGAGTAAACAATTAAAATTAGCGATTTAATTTATAAAGAACTAAATTGTCTAACGTTTTATTTTTATAAATAATAAATGTACCTTATTAAAATGTAATATATAATATAATATAATAATCTGTATAAATATTACAATGTATATACCTAATCATATTTATGTATTAATATGGTAAGTAAATAGATACCTAAATTCGATTATAATAAATAATAATAAATATTTTATGGTATAAACATATTTATATTAGAATACATTAATATAAAAACGATTATAAAAATATTGGAAAAATAAGAAATACCATACGATATATTAATATTATATGCATAATACTTTATGTATATGTATACGATATTAGCTTTAAAATCAACCATTATATAATATACGCTATGCAAGACAAGTTTCCGGATTTAGACCTCCCTAATTCAAATAACTATTTATTATATTATATTAAAACTGTTGAATGTTCTTTGGGTGTTTCCATTTCTCTCCTATGTCATTATATAACCTGAGCCCATATAGAAGAGAAAAAGTTATGAAAAAAATATTATGAAGTATATGGTAAGTATTATAACATTTTTAACCTAGTAACACCTAGTGACAATAAATAGAGTGCATTTTCAAACAATAAATAATAAAAAAATCTAGATTTTTGGTAATAAATTTTAATATTAAAATATAATCAATATACATACATATAAATTATAATCATAATAGTATAATATAATGATAAATAAAAGTATAATAACGAGTTTAATAATACATGTATATTATATTGTTTTGACTAACTACCCATATTTAATTATTTAAATGATTTATTTATTTATTTGATCTTTGGGAAACATACTTCTTTTTCTTTGGGTGCCTCTTTATATTTTGAAGGTTGGCAGTCAGCTCTGTATACTTCTTTTTGATACATATGAAGCAAACGTTAATTATGGCTCTCTTAGTACTATGTGTCGCTGGCCGATCAAGTGTTTCCTACTGTAGTCTTATTCGTTATTTTTCTTATATGATAATTATCAAAATTTAATCAAATCAAATAAATTACTATCGAAATATTAATAGGATAGGAAAGGAGAGAAATGGGATATAGAGTATGATGTAGGCATTTACATTATAGTCCATTGCTCTTTGTTGCTTTTTGTCATAATTTCACTTTGTTCCTTAACAAACTCCTAATATATGTATATTATATAGTATACCGATTCCCTATTCGCCAAGTGAGTTGAGAAAGTTCTTGAAATCGAACGTTGTATGTGGTCATCTAGCGGTACATGATAGAGTTTTGAGTGTAACTAGAACTTACACGAGGGACTTCAAACATACGAGGAAAGCGAACCACTCGTGGCAGTACAAAGAATGACAATTTCTCTATCAATATCAGTCTCTGTGCGGCGGTCTTCCAGTGAGCACATACGAAAATAGTTCAGCCTGCTCTCGTAAGTTCTGAGTACCGAGTGCTCGCGGTAGACAAGGTATCTAATAAAACATCTTTGGACGCCCTCCTCTCTATTTTATACACGCCATATTGCGTAGTCAAAATTTGAGATGCGAAATATAAATTGCTACAAATATAGAAAAAGTAAAGCGTTTTAAAAATATCTATATTCGAGAATGGTTTAGATATTCTGTTTAATTTAGGGCCGTTTTCTAAAAGCGACGGATACCTGACGGTATCGGTTTCCATAAAACTGTCGGTTTGCTAAATATACAATACATTTTGTTTTTCAATCAGTAACCAAACCGGTGGATCGAACCGGTCGGTTACAACTTACCGACAACAGTCGGTTTCCTTCATACAAAATGTGATAAAAATGTAATCGGTCAAATTTGGGCGTTTACTGGGTGGGGGGGAGGGGTCAGGTTATCGGTGGCTAGTAGGGGGAGGCTAGTAGAAGCCTGATGCCAGTATCTTGGCTGTCGTTAGGATACTGGCATCAGGCTTCCTCAAGGATTTTAGTACCATGCTGACACGCCGTCTGTTGGCGCTTAGCCGAGAAACGGAACGCGCCGCTTGAGCGACCCAACCGAGTTCTTCCGCGGTCCGAGAGAGGGCAGTCATCGATTTTATTTATGAAATTAATATTCAAATGAAATCAGTCCTTGGCTACTTGCCGGGAGTATTTGGGTGACATAACCGATTTTTTAAATTATTCGAACTACCCCCTGCTAAGTATAATTTACGTCATACTACGAAAATCATGAATGAATTTGTAGCTTTTATGAATGACCAATAGTCAACGGAAACCGTTACCAATCGGTATCCGTCTCTTTTAGAAAACGGGCCTTAGTCCTCAACGCTTTACTAACAATGCTATCGCTGTATTGGTCAAACTTCAGATTCTGATCCACTTGTACACCAATATGTCAAATGAACTGAATTTCAGGGATATAATACTTTCTATTTACGTGGTATTTGAAATGAATGCTTTCTCTTTTACGACTGAATGTGGTACCGATACATTTAGTAGCATTTAAAGTGAGCTTATTTTTCACGCTATAATCAAAGAGTTGTTCAATGTCCGTCTAAATCTGGAGACAATCGCCCATATTCGCTTGGGCATACGTTCGGAGATCATCCGCTTATACTATAATAATAATAATAATAATAATTTTATCCATTCAAAAATATAAATTTACAATTGTATTAATTGCAGAATATGCCTAACCAGACCATAGCCCGTACCAAGGAAGACCAAGGTGCGATACAGTTTTATACACCAAAATTTGTCCTTCTATAATAACATTATAATATGTATAATAAGATTCCAGAGAGAATGAACAGCCTTGGAGAGGACCAATTTAAAAAGATAATTATAAATAATTTGGTAAGAAAACCAATTTATGGTATAAGGGAGTTTGAAAATTCCGAGTTTATTTTCCATGTTAATAATTAGCAAAATTTGTAAAATTTTAAACTTAACGGAATTATGATAGCTGACATTTTTATTCTCATATAATTTAGTATACATATATTTATGTTTACAAAATACGAAGGCATATTACTGGATTGACAATAAAATTATTTTACGTTGATTATTCTACATAGAATTTGCATTTCTATTTTAATATATTACTCTCTCATACTATTTAATGACATTAGTATATTTTGATTATTTGTAAGTAGGTAATATTTAATATAATATTACAGCCATGACAGCTGTTGTGATAGTTAGATTTTAATAATTAAATTTTGTGACGCATCCAAGTGTAGGAATGCCTATCTACTGGAGTAGTTGATTGTATTGTATTGTATGGCAAACATTTATTCATATGCACATAGTATCAAAATGAAACATACAAAATATAATAAAATATAAAACACATAAGTGAATTCAAATAAAACGTATAATTATATTTAAAAATATCGATATAACATGATCATGGAAATAAAAATTTATATAAAATGTATAAATTAATATATATGTAGAAATTAATACTAATATGTAGAAATTAATATAAATATATGTCGTATTATGAAGTTTATAAAACAAATAAATAAATAATGGTAAAGATATGCAAAAAATGTATTGCAATGTATAACAATAATAATAATGCAGACCTTTACTTTAAAATATGACTTATTACCTTTTCCACCTCATTTCTACCAAGTTGAAGTAAATGTTGTGTAATATTAAATTTTAATTGGATTGACTTAATATTTCGGCTTGTATTTATAGATTCTATCCTATCTATCCGATAATGTACTCTTGTACAAGCCAACCATAAGCCAATGCCAAATAAGTGGGCGTTGAATAGCATTTACAATAGATCTTATGTAATAATATCACCTAAAGAGATGTGCTTCATAAATTTTATCATATACCGTAAAAACATGGCTCTCTATAAATACGGTCTAAATTAAAGGCAGCCCTTTGTCTCGTTTGTCGCCAGTACACCAGACGAAGAAAACCTCTGATTTTTTCTCAAAAAGCGCCCGAATAAAAATGCAATTACAAGTTGCCTCCAAAGTGGAAGTTGGTCTCAAAAGATTTTTAAATCTGAAAAGAAGCCTGATTGTAATTGAATTCCTTTAACGAATACACAAAAGACTTTTTCAATTTCGCAGAAAGTTCGTATAATAGGAATCTACGAACCTATCCACTTCTCAGTTAGACACTTTTAGTGAAGAGCAAGGTTTTTGGGACTAGGATAGTTATTTCGACTGCGTTGAAAATAAATTAGTCGTTTGGAGGTGGATTAAATCTCATCATTAAAATTACCATTTGGGCCGAATTTTTGCTATGGGGATCTTAACTGCCATCTTTTCTCCTGCTAGAGGGCGCATATTGCAACAACATTAACATGTATAATGAATGATTATTGTTATTTATATTTCTTTCCTTTATTCGAAAAACCGACATTTTTACAGGTTATTAGTTTTATTCCGACGGTTTATAGTCAGTATTTATTCGATAACATAATGTATGTTCGTAAAAACTTGCACAGGTTCCGTAGGTTGGGTGACATTCACAATAGGAACACCAGGTTCAAAAATAAACTAGCGTAATGGCTAGTTTATTTTTGAACCTGCAATGGTGTTCCTATTGTGAATGTCACCCAACCTACGGAACCTGTGCAAGTTTTTACGAACATACATTATGTTATCGAATAAATACTGACTATAAACCGTCGGAATAAAACTAATAACCTGTAAAAATGTCGGTTTTTCGAATAAAGGAAAGAAATATAAATAACAATAATCATTCATTATACATGTTAATGTTGTTGCAATATGCGCCCTCTAGCAGGAGAAAAAATATACGAAACTCGCCTTCTTTATCATCGTTTAAGACTCACCTTAAGGATTACTACCTTTCTAAGAAGTAACCAGTTCTTCCTTTTCTCTCCTGTTCCTCCCCCAATTTCCTCTCCTCGGGCACTATTAGTCTTAAATTCTTTCACTTGTCTGTATGTTATGTAATAATCTTTATTTTCACAATGCGCGCATGTACCACTATGTTTAGGTTAGCTGTAAGACATTGCCATGTGGCAATAAGCTCGCCTTTTTTGTATAGGTACTTTTTAAGTGCAAATAAAGAGTTTATTATTATTATTATTATTATTACGGGCTGTGAGGGACCACCCCTCACTAGACTCCAATTGCTCGTGAGTGAGGAGTGGAGCTCATCGGGGGTTTTCTCCTTAGTAAAAGTCGTCTTGTTGCAGTTGAAGTAGTTTATTGCAGAAGGTATTTGATGCTTGCCAGTTGATAACGCTTCGAATGATAAGTCGCAGTGTGTGTAGTGTGTGAGTGATGATGATGACCGCGTAGTAATTGAAGATTGATATCGCGGATAATGAAGAGACTGTTCGATGATGATGAAGAGCGCGTGTACTCGTGAACGATGCGGTTAACTGCCGCTAGAGGATGATGATGATGAGTGATCGCGGTAGCCGTCCACTAGAGGATGAAGTTCGCGTGTGGCTGACTGGCCAGAGGATGATAAATAATCGATCGAATAAATGGGTTTATATAGCGCGTTAAATGACGCAATACCGTGCGTGGGGGAAGTGAGTATGTCCGATTTGAATCGATTAGGAGAAATGATATTAGTCATCGGCTGTGTCTGCATTAATTGCCGAAATTATATAGACTTCAATGTAGGTTGCCGCGTGTAACATTAAGTGTGTTTGCAGTTATGGGTTTCTAGAATCTAATTCTTTTGTTGACTGATATGTTGGGCGAAGTACCAACTGTTAGCAAAAGTGTATGGGTTAGCAAAAGTGAGTAAATCTTTCATTGGAGACGGTGTTCGCTTTTATAACACTTTGCCCGAGGAACTAACCCTTTTACCAGACGCTAAATTTAGAAAAATTGTTAAAGATACCTTGTGCTCTAAAGGCTATTATAAAATTGAAGTTTTTTAAGCGATACATAGGTTTGGTCAAGTCGTTGTTGTGTAACATAGCTATGAAAACCATTTGTAGTGTTATTATTATTATTATTATTACTATTACGTAAAGGCATTGATTATATAGTGCAGTAATCAATGGTAAAGCCTACAAGCAAGGCATAAATGTCTAGAAACCTGAGACGTTCGGAAAGTACTGCAAGTCTAATTAGTCTTATATACTAGAGATTTTATTTCGTAGAGTTATTTGATGTAAAACTAAAAATGTTTTCTACTAATAATTAATTATTATATAAATATTTAAGGGTTAAATATATTTTAATTTAATTTTCACTGAGACTCTGAAATTTTGCCAGATCTGTTTTCCATATAAACAGAGGCCAGTTGCTTGAATTGTGGTTTACTTAGGAACAAAATTAAATCATATTTATTTTTAAAAAACCCGTTTAGTGTGTAGAAAATACATATATGAGATAAATAACATAAATACATAAGTTAAAATTCACTCAGATCGTACAAACATTTAGAAAACAAATATTGTTTCGTTCGTTTTCTAAACTCAACATAACTATTAATATCCTTTATGTTTTGTGGCAGCTTGTTACAAAAAATTACGCTTCTATACATCGTTGTGCGTTGGCACTTTGAAGTGGTAGCCTGCGACTAATGGATATAAAGTGACCTATTTCTTGTATCATGGGTATCATCATCATCATCATCATAATTTATTCATTCCATAAGAGCATTTCACAATACTGAGGAATATGTCAAATTTTACAATCATAATTTACCGGATGATAAAACCGCTTTGATTAATTAAAAGGAAAAAAAAATTGTAATTAGAGGTGATTACTTAAAAATAGTCAAATTTACAAATTAATCAATAATCAAACAATAAATAAAAATCAATACAATGAATAAGAAAAATTCTGAAACAAGCGTAATTAAAAACAATGTCAATGAAATGTAAAGCTTAGTGCGAAAGTATAGTCGATTGTCTTAAACATATTTGCTTTTATCTTATAGAATTCACATATACATTCATGAACGAAAATATCATATATATATATATATATATATATATATATATATATATATATATATATATATATATATATATATATATATATATATATATATATATATATATATATATATATATATATATATATATATATATATATATATATATATATATATATATATATATATATATATATATATATATATTGTGAAAATACCTAGTCCTATAAAAAAAGGTTTGCACGATTCAAACCTCTAATGGCTCTCACTGCCCGTTTTTGCAAAATAAATATATCATTTATATTGACGGCATTAGCCCATAGAAGTATGCCATAGCGCAGATGTTCTCCACGAGCAAGTAATATGCGTTTATCAATGATTGTCCTTAGTTTGCGAATCGGGTAACTAGCTGACGATACCTTCGATTTCAGATGATCATTATATGATCAGAGCATCAAACTAAATTACGATTTGATCATATGAGTACATTATATCTATCTTTGCGTAAATATCTAAAAATAAATTCCAGTCTGAATTGGTTTATAAAATTTTTTCCCTAACAATTTTCCACCGAAAGTAATTAAATGCGTATCAAGACTGGCCACAAAATAACGACGCTGGCGGCAGTTGCTTCCTTGTTTTGTCAAATAGGAAAAATAATATTTCTTTATTCGGATCCGCAGACATTTTCCCTCGCTGTCACTCATCCGTGCCAGCTGCGAACCGAATAATTTCTCGCAATTATGAAGAAGGCGAGGCGACGCCCGGAGAATTTTGCGTTCGTCGCAAATTAATGTTTAAATGCGGCGGCGTTGAGGCCGAGGCTGTGAAAGCAGCTGCCGGCGGCGTTTCAGCCGCTCAAATTGCATTTCAGCGACATAACAAACTGCATTATGCTGGAGACTGGCAGCTGGGCTACGTCGTCGCTACAACAACGCACACTTTAGGAGCACTTTCTATGGACCTCTCAACTGCCCGGGCCGGGGTTTTATATGTCTCTCACAAATTCGATCTTTTTCTATTGCCACGTTCTAAAACGAATGCAATACTATAGGTCAACTCTAGTAGGCAGGCACTCCTACACTTGGATGCGCCATTGCGTCTAACATTTTAGGTAATGTAATTAATTAGTGAATATTAACTATCGTGATAGATGTGAGTATATACATATTTTTTTGGAAGTTATTAAATGTTCGAGTTTATTTGTTTCCATTCGTGTAGCACGTCATCTATTGTCTGTGAGGAGAAATTCCTTTAGACTCGAAGGGAACTTCAAAAATGAACTTAGGATGCCCTTCAAAATCAAATTAACCATCGATAGTACGACGCACCCTGGGTGGTAGACACTTTAGTAAAACGTTTTTTTTAATGCATAAATTTGGCGCCCTGGTTGCGCGCAAAGTAACTATTGCATCAGCATTTGATTAGTGTATGTGGATGTTCGCCTTCACCGACAGATGTTGATTCCGAAGAAGAAGAAGAACGACTTGAACGCTGCGTTTGCTCAAAAAATGCCTACCCCCGCTAGTTTTAATAATTATCCACCGCGCGGTCAGAACGACAGTATATATATTTTTCAGAGGTTTTTGCATACTCTCGCGACTCTGTACCGCTTTTATTTATCGCCTTCTTAAGGCTTGTACATGCGCCGACGACCTTGGGCGTTTAGGCATTTTTAGATGAAGCGTTTTACCTCTCACCGCACTAGCCCCGGGATCCGCGCGTGCCGCTGCACAGTGGGTCTCGGACGTCGAAATGACAATCGGTAGAACTGTGCTATGGATATCGGTATATTGGTACCCAAATTCAGTAAATGACAAAAAACAACATTGATCATTTTTTAACATTTTGAACTTCTTTATTATTGTAAAATAATAGGAACTTACGAAATATGCTATACATTAAAAAACTAATACCTGCGAGTATTTTTTTACAATATTTTATATTGTTTGAAAAACTACGTCAAATAATGAAATCGAAATATCAATAATGATAAATTATGTACATATTAATTTCTCATTATTTTATTAATTTGTTTAACAAAAAGATATCTAAAATAAAATTCGCAAACTTAAGTCTATTTAATTTTTACATTCCTTAGGTCGTAAATGATTTTCCGCAGAAATATTTTCGAGGTCAAACCATCATACGTGATCCCCGCGTACTTTCCGGAAAAGTTTTACCATATCGCAGTATAATGCGATATTAAAATCATTTTTTTCAGTATGCGTCGGTTTGTTTTGGCAAATCCGGGCGATTGCTCCTAAAAACCGAGGGTTTCTAACTTAAAAACCTAAAATCGGTGAAGAAAGTCGTGGAAAAATCGTCACATTTCGGTATTTCCCGTCATTTTATACTAAAAAAAGGAAACTTATGTTATTAGCAGCATACATTCGTCTATTGAGTAAATTATTCGAAATTTCTTAAAAACTAATTTCCTCTGTAGTGTTCTTCTTCGTTTAAACTTCTTCATCGTCGTTTATGTCACCAAACTCTGCAATAGAGACAATTGGGCAATAAGTAGCGAAACTAAAAATGATTTCCTTCTCTTCTTCGTTTATTTTTATTTTTCTTACTTTTTTATCGGCCATTTCAGTGTGCTTCCTTGTTATGGTTTTTTACTTCATCTTTCTACTTGTCTAGTTTTTGTGTACATGTAGAAATGGTCGTATTCTTCTTTTTTTTTACATTATATTAATAATATATCGCTTTGGTTGCTTTCTTTTTTGTTCTTTTTTATGGCTTCTTCAATGTAAGTTGGATCTCTAATTCGCCTAAGTTGAATCCCTAGATGTCGTGTTTCGTTTTTAAACTGTGCTTGGGCGCAGATAGAATAATACACATAGTAAAGAATTTTACCCCCTTTTGCCAGAATGGCGGCTGCTCCAAAATTGTAATAATATTATAAACTTATTAAAAGCATGGTTATAAAAAGCAGGTGCGAAGTAAATGATGCAGCAGTGGACACCATTGGACTGTTGATGATAATATGGAATATGGAGTCCTATATTTTGCAGTAGACTCCACTGGGCTGAAAATTATAATATAATAGAGGCCAATGCCAAGCAGTGGACGTCACTGGGCTGGTGATGATAATACATTATAGTGTAGTAAAATTTTATGAAAAACGAACTTCTAGAAGCAAATCATGTAACTTTTGGGCAACCGGTATTTTTTACCTATTTCAACCATGCTGAATCCGAAAATGCCAGTTGCCCAAGCGAAATCCTGACTGGAAGTAAGATATCCAAGATGGCCGCCAATATGGCGTCGAAACCCGAAATCGGTGTTTTTTCATCAATTAATCAAAGGGGTTTGACATAGGAACGCGTCCAAAATGTCTAGATATATGTTTTTGAGCATGGGGAATTTAAAAACACAACGTGGAAAAACATTGGTCTGATATTTCAAGATGGTGGCCAAGATGGCGCCAGCCATATATTACCCTATTTTATCGTACAAACGAGCGTGACGCGTCTCGATATAGGTATGTTTTTAAACATAAGGATTCAAAAAAAATAACTTTCAACAACGTTGGGCTAAACGATGTATCAAAACAACAACTTAAAGAAACTAAAAAAGATTACTATGTGTCTCCAGAATTAAGACAGGTAGTACATAGTTTTAGGGTTATAGGGTTTGCAGGGAGTACATAGTTTTATGCAAGGGACGTTTCCTTTACTGTAGCTGTTCTTTAATCTTTTTCTTAATTGACAGGTATGTTTTTGAGAGAATACCCACCTTCCCAAGCCATATTTTCCATTGCTTGAAGATTGCAACTGGGCCATTGCCGGACAGAAAGCTGTTCCAAGTTTCCTGACGCTAAATCTTATTCTTAAGGCGTGCCCAGAAGTTGTTGTTTGCCATTGTAACGAGTTTTGTAACTCACAGAACTGCAGTTGCAGGAAAGAAAACGTTCCTTCTATAGAACTCTGCACTCCCTGCAAACGTACCTGTCTTAATTTTGGAGACACACAGTAATCTTCTTTAGTTTCTGTAAGTTGTTGTTGCCAAAAAGTCGCTTGTTTGTTCCATTTTCAAAAATATTTGAATTAAAGTTTAGCCCAACGTTTTTCTAAAGTTATTTTTTGAAATCCTTATTTTAAAAACATATATCGAGACGCGTCACGCACATTTGTACGACAAAATAGGGCAATATGTGGCTGGCGTCATCTTGGTTGCCATCTTGAAATACCAGACCAATGTTTTTTTACAGTGTATTTTTTAAATTCCCCGTGCTTAAAAATATACATCTAGATATTTTGGACACGTTCCTACGTCAAAGGGGGGCTCTGCAGCGCTAATTTCAGGTTTCGACGCCATATTGGCGGCCATATTGGATATCTCACTTCCGGTCATAACTTCGCTTGGGCAACCGGCATTTTCGGGTTCAGCATGGTTTAAATAAGGGAATATACCGGTTGCCTCTAAAAGTATAAAGGGGAGCTCATTTTCGATATTTTGACTAGACTATTAGAAACATATTTATATCCAGCAGCAGCAACAAAATCAAAATTATCAAAATCAGGTAAGTATTTTTATACTTTAGAGATTTTTTTTTAATATAACGCCCACTGGTGGCCTATATCCGTAATGCGTTCGTAAAATATGTCTAAAATCTTGTTGGTGCGAAACCCAAATAAAAATTTAAATACACACCTCTATGGAATATACAGAGCCGGCTATAATAAGTCGATTTTCTTTTCCCCATTTTTACTGAAATAAAGAATTGCATATTAAAAACATGTTATCTGTAAATAATCACAATATTACGATGAGCTTAAACATTTTACCAGTTCAATCAACGACAGATATCATAATAAATATTCAACGTTCTCACCTAAGGATGAATAAATTCCCTGTATCCACTGTGCGGCGCACGCAAGTCATCGTCTTATTCACACGTCACATCGTTCGCGAACAGGGCGTGGCTCGACGCGGAGAGCGACGTGGACGCACCTCGAACGCCCGCGGGCGAATGAAGCGAAATTCGTTCTCCGTTCCAGTTATATTTGGCATCGCCTTTCCATACTAAAAATGTATGGCGCATATTTTCGTGATTTTTGATGAATTTTAGCAATATTTTGGTGTCATTATTCAAAAATCTAAAGTGCACATCTATTAACTAGTTTAATAATCTTGCGTTTTAGTAATGTTCACAAAATTCTGTTGTGTATTACTGTGCAAATTTGTTATAATACCAAAGGCTGTTTTAATGGTTTTCCTCAAGGTATTTACAAAGAAAATAAGCAAAATGGCCAATTTCAAACTTGCACAGATTGTAATGCAGTTATTTGAGAAGCCACTTGTGTGTTTTTTTTATCATTAATGATCTAGGACTCGCAGCATGAGTAAAATAGAAAGGCTCGTTTTGGGTCAAAACACACGGCGCCGCCTTAAACCGCCTGCAAAAGCAGAATAAAACTCCGCGAAAACACTAATCCGCGTCGTGGGTCATGTGTGAGACATTTTCGAAGATACTTGCATGAGAAATCCACCAGCAGGCACCTCGAGGGCCGTAGCAGTGCTGGGACTTCCAGATAGGCGAGGATCATCATCACAGCTCAGTCGGTGTTTTACAGACATATATCCGATTACGTGTTGATGTTTGAGGGATTTGCGCGCATCGATTTCGTCTCATTTTGTAAAGTACCCACGTAGTAGAATCTATTTATTTATTTAATTTATTATAGTATAATTTATTCACGGTTATGATCCCGCCGTTGTTCAACTATTTACACGTTGAACAACCACGCCCCTTAATTTGTCGCCCTGGGCAGGCACTCCGGTTTGTTCCTCCCTCCCCTTACTGGGCCTAGCGTATTTACCAAAATTTAATGTGGTATTCTTGCAGAAACGAAAATAATCCCCTCTTCAAGCCATGCTACTCGTACGGCTGAGCAATTCAAGGCAATCGTATCATAGATTTATCTAGTGAATCGAATTTACATAAGGTTGTTTTATGGTGATTCAGCGTAGCTTAGGCCCGTCCTTACTTTATCAAGCACCGCCAAGGATTCCGCTTTTCTTTCATCCGCCGTATTCCTCCGATTTCGGCTAACACAATTACCTTTGGGACGGGAAGACACTTGAGATGCTCGGCAGGGTCCGCGGTTTTCTATTCGCTACTGCAAAGACCCTTCAGATTCTTTATTAAAGTGAAAAAGGCGTTTCACAGAGTGCAGCTCCGCTGGATATTAGAGATTTGTATCGCGTGAATATATGTAGTAAGGTCAGTAAATTTCCGGCCCCGCCGACTTCGCATGATTAAAACCACTTTTTACTTGTGCTATAGAATGTAGCACCATCTACCGTTATTGTATATAGCGCCACACTAATTGATGTACAGCAGTTTCGTTACAACCTTGATTCGAAGCAGATATCTCGACAAGTTTTTGAAAATACTTAAAATAGATATTCACTGTGATATTTTTTTTACTAAAGAAGGTTGTTTTCCAGCGCAAATTAAACACCGTTTGGATGGAGTGTATGGGGTTTTTTCTTCTTTATATTCCACTGTCAGCATCACCAGAGCAGCACAGGCAATTGCAGCCAAAGATGTCAGGAGACCTAAGTCTGAAATTTGTCTCCGACAGTGCCTCCGTACTACAAGCGCTAGCAAAAAATACTATAACCTCTGTCCTTGTACTGGAATGCCACAATGCTCTTCAATCCATTGCAAGGTCAAATAAAGTGACCCTGCAATGGATTAAAGGGCACAGCGACTCACTGGGCAACGACGCGGCAGACGAACTGGCCAGAAGGGGATCAAAGAAAATAGTATATGGATCGGAACCCTTGATGCCCATACCCCAGGCCCAAATAAAAACCTGGCTACGCAGGAACACCGATGAAACCCACCTTACAGAATGGAAAAGAACGCAGAATGCAGGCGAAAAAAGAACGCGGTTCCGGAAGCGTCTAAAAAACTTGCCCGCAACCTCACCAGATTAAAAAGAGATAAAATCCGTAAAGTCATAGGTACTATGGCAGACCACTGTCCTCTAAACTAAGACCTGTTTAACATAGGTGTGACAGACAGCCCTCTATGCAAAGGATGTATGGAGGAAGAAGAAACGCCACAGCATGTGCTCATGGAATGCAGGAAGGAGCGTGGCAGAGCAAAGGGCAAAAATACTACAATCTCCAGCATCTGTCCCGGAGGCCTGTAGCAACCCAAACAGGCTGCTAACCTTCTGGGACAGCCTGGGTTGGCTGGAGTAATATATAAACACAAATAGAAACATGAGCCACGCACAACGGCCCAATCAAGAGGCCTAGTGCGAGAAAAAAAGCCCAGACAAACCAACTAACTATATTCCACTCTCAAGAAATGGCTAAAGTATTTAGACTGGGTCGAGAAATTCTAGAAGATGATCCTCGCCCCGATCGGCATGCTGAAGCCGTCACTCCAGAATTTATTACTCTTGATGATCGCAAAAAGACTGGCATTATCTAATTTACCGTTATCAGAATTATTAAGAACGTTTGCATATGAAATAGGTTAGTGTAAGATGGGTGCTGCGATTTCTTTCTGCTGTGCAAAGAAGACGTACGTGTGATGTGTTCTCGAGAATTTTTAGAAGAATTGGTATAGCTTCGATCCAGAAAGTATTTGATATCAATTTTGACTTGAGATGAGATGAGATGACTCTACTAATGGCTCCTTGTCTGATAATAGGTACATGGTTTTTTATTTTCTATTTTATGTTTTTTACCATTTATTGATTGTTTCATTTTGATAGACATGTTATTTATTAGTTCTGTAATCACATATTCTGTCCTGCGTCTGCCATAAGTATTCATAGTTTTATTTACACGTTATTTCTATTTGTTACACTTTGAGTCTTCGGTCTTTTTTCCTGGGTTATTTCTATTTATATATCTTAATGGGCCCTTGCTGAGTTTGCCACGAAGACCCATTCTGTTCAGGGTTGGTCACACTCACGGGTCAACACCTATCCGACGGCCTCCACGCATGAAGTGCGAGCCTGGGTAGGACTCTGGCCTTATGGTCAGTTTCCCCTGGGAATCAACACTCCTGGCTACTCGGTGTTACCCGGCGCGCTTACACTCACGCCCTTACTTCCAATTGTCACCAGATTACTCCATTCTCTCGATTGGTTACGAGTTCGAGGTCGCTTGCGCGGTCCTCTCCCTTACGAAGCGGTAAAACGATGTGTACCGAATCTATCGCGGACCACGGCATCCTTTGCCCGGTTGTTCACCCAGGATCGGGTAGCCGATGGTCGTTTCAAAAGCAGTCGCAGTAAGGTCTGCAACCACCCCCGCTCTATAGGAAACAGTACCGCTTCTAGACTCCCCCGACTGTTAGACGGAGTGCACAATCGATTGGCTTACGCCGCACGGTGCACAGACCATCCAGGAGCACCAGAAGGTTGACTCCTAGAAGAAACTAGCTCTAAGGCCAGAGTCCTGCCCAGGCTCGCACTTCATGCGTGGAGGCCGCCGGATGGGTATTGACCCGTGAGTGCGACCGACCCTGGACAAATGGGTCTTCGTGGCCAACTCAGCAAAGGCCCATTAGCTCCCAAACAGGAAGAATACACACAGACAGAAAGACACACATACAGTGCGTCCACAATAGTTTCCTTGCCAGGAGAGTAATATGGGAAAGCATATGGAGGCTGGTGGTTATTTTTTCTCTTGTTTTTATTACACGATGTTTACGTCAGAAAATATTTGTACCTACCTTTCTATTTAACGCATAATGACGTAATTCCGGAAAGTGTTCAAAAGTCCTTATGCCAATGATATCAGACCGATTTCAGAGTCCTCGTAGCGATTTTACCTGAAATCCGCCTAAACGGAGAAATCATTTGATATCTGTTTAGATAAAGGTTTTCCTTTGTCTTCCTCCCTTAGCCGGAAAAGGTCGTGCTTCGATTTTGTAACTCAAGTTCCGCTTCGCGAATCTACATTAAGGATGGGTATGCTTGCGAATATACTAAAGCTATGACCATCATATTTCAAATATAAAATGAATAGTTAGGTAAAGTTAAGAAATTTCACGTGATTGAAGCTTTATTTCATAATCGAGAGAATATTATAATCATAATCTTTATTTCATATTTCGATTATTTCAATATCTTATGAGAAATACGTTTAGAAATATCCATAAAAACCAGCCGATATGATTATTGATTTTCAAATAATTTCAGATTATCAGCTAATAATACTATGTTCTACAGTCAAAAGTTACGAAACCTCTAAAGCAATAGTTTTTAAACGATGGGTCGCGACCACCTGTGGGGCCGCGATAAGACTGCGGGGGGGGGGGGGGGGGGGGAGGGGGACAAAGGATATCTAAAAAGATTTATATACAGGGTGCGGCAGTAAGGACGGACGGTTTTAAAAAAATCATAAAATAGTTAATTTTTACTCAAAAACATATTTATTGATGGAATCAGGTTCGCAAGGAAATAGCATTTGAGACAGTCAAGTGTGGAAAATCACATCAGGCATGTGGTGGCCGAAATCGTTGATGCAGTGCTGGAGGCGTTCCAACATCGCTCTTTCAACTTGGGCGACTTCCACGCGAATTGCGTCCTTCAATTTGTCCAGAGTTCGGGGCTTGTTATCGTATACTTTAGCCTTGAGGTGTCCCCATTAGAAAAAATCATTCCACGCAATTCGCGTGGAAGTCGCCCAAGTTGAAAGAGCGATGTTGGAGAGAGTCTACGCAAATTTCTAAGAACGCCTCCAGCACTGCATCAACGATTTCGGCCACCACATGCCTGATGTGATTTTCCACACTTAACTGTCTCAAATGCTATTTCCTTGCGAACCTGATTCCATCAATAAATATGTTTTTGAGTAAAAACTAACTATTTTATGATTTTTTTAAAACCGTCCGTCCTCCCTGCCGCACCCTGTATTATTACAAAATCTTCATTTATCTAATATGGCAACATTTACAGTTTTGGAAGAGATACATAATTATTATGTGTTTTGCTATTGCTTTTACAAAACATTATGTTGATCTAAGATGGAAACAGTTAGCTACAGCTTCGAAAATAAAAAAAACCTTTTAAATGAATGGATTTTTCGCCGTTGTTTTACAAACTCTTTATTTATTCGATGCCTAAAGTGGGTTTATTATTTTTACCAAAAAGGGGGTTGCGATCTAAAAAAGGTTGAAAACCACTGCTCTTAAGGCATTTGAAATATTTCAGAATTAACAGTCATTTTCGAAATATCGATGAATTGAATTTTACGGAATTTAGTTCAAAAATAGTAAAATTTGTAAGGTTTCCAATTTGTTGAAAATGTTCTTCAATTGTTTGACTGAGAATATGGATTTTGAAAATATATATGTAGAAATTATTAAGATTCTCACAATAAAAGCCGTTATGAGCATTTTTACCGAATTTAGTCCATGGATTTCAAGCTACATAAAACATTGTGCTATGACTGTTTATTTATATCGTACCTTGTGACTTCAGCTTTTATACATAAATTATTTGTAGTAGAATCAGTAGTGTCAACCTCATGAGAAGTGTCTTTTTACCCTTACATCCCGATAAATATTCTTCCTGTCCTTAAGTGCCATTAATATTAATTGTCAATTACACCGAGCGAGCCCGTCACCTAGGAATTTATAACGATATCGTGCCATTCTGTCTACCATGGAGTGAACGTAGAAGACTGTGGACAGTACAATCCATAGTCAAACCACTAACAGCCCGAAAGAGCCCATCGTCGTACTGCGAGACTCTGTAAAGCAAGGGTGGCCAACCCGAGGCCCGCGGGTCGCATGCGGTCCGCCGAGTGACAACTTGCGGCCTGCCGACCCTGAGTCACGAATGCGCGGGGTGTGAATTCATTAGGATGATGTTTTCATTTAAAATAAAAATAGCAAAAGCTATTTAAAAAGCAGCGAAGGAAATCCCAGCTTGTATCGGGAAATGCTAATATTTGAATGAGATATACTTATGGATGTGCACGACTTTCGACTGTGCAATGCAAGTTAAAAGGTCCCTTTGCAGTCGACTATCGATCACTATTCATCCATATATCTCAAAAATCAAGCTAATCCTTTTGCAACACAAAATGTCTTCAATAGAGACGAATAAAAGCGAAAAAATCAAAAATAAAACACATTGATCACTTCGGCAAAGCCGTTTCATAAATGAAGGTGACATAATTCAAATTTTGAATGCTTTCAACATTTAAAATATGACACAATAAGGCTGAGTTTGTTATCAACAAGCCATTAAATCGAAATAAAAAAAAAAAACCTCCATATGCTCAATGAAATGAAAGAAGAAACTTCAATCTTAATTTCTACCAGAGAAGTATATATTACAAAGATTGTTTATAACATTATATAATCTTTAGTATAAACTTCTCTGCCAGAAATTAAGATTGAAGTTTCTTCTTTCATTTCATTGAGCATATGTTTTTTTATTTTTTATATTTTTTTTTATTTTGATTAAATGGGTCTGGTTGCGCGCAAGGTATCTTTTGCATCAGCATTTAATTAGTATATGTGGATGTTCGATTTCACTGACAGATGTTGACTCCGAAGAAGAAGAACAACTACTTCAACGCCGCCAGTACTGCATTCGCTCAAAATGCCTACCCGCCGCTAGTTTATAATCATCCGCCGCGCCGTCACGACGACTGCACATATATATTTATCAGAGATTTTGCATACTTTCGCGACTCTGAACCGCTTTATTTACCGCTTTATTTATTGAACCGCTCCGCAAAATCATAGTTAAAACTCCGCGAAAGAACTAATCCGCGTCGAGTGAGTCGTGTGTGAGGCATTGTCGAAGAGACTTGCGTAAAAAATCCACCAGCACGAACCTCGAGGGTCCGTATCAGTGCTGGGACTTCAGCTAGGCGAGGATCATCATCACAGGTCAGTCGGTGTTTTACAGACATATATATGATTACGTGTTGATGTCAAAAGGAGAATTTGCGCGCATCAATTTGCCTCATTTTGTGAAGTACCCGCATATTAAAATCTATTTATTTATTTTATTATTATTTATTTACGGTTACGATCCCGCCGGTTGTTCGACTATTTACACGTTGAACAACCAGGCTCGTTGATAACAAATTCAGCCTAATTGTATCACATTATTTCTGGTTTGCTTTTAAATTGCCAACAAACAGTTGGTTGTGCGGCCCGGCGAGAAATCTTATTTCAAAAATTTGGCCCGCCTTCTGAAAAGGTTGGCCACCCTTGCTGTAAAGCGAATCTAACGAGCAAACCTCGCGAACTTACTACCAGATTTGGACGGATTTCTTCATCCTCAAGTCTGGTTACAGAATCGAGGTCGCTTGCACGGCTTCTACCTGACGTAAGCGGTAATTCAAGTTCAAATTTATTGCAGACCACGGCGCCCTTTGCCTGTCACGCTTACATGGGATGGGGTTGCCAACGGGTCGTTTCTCATGATAGATGACGCCAGGTCAACAACTACTACCTCTGCATAGGAAACGCACGTTTCCAGACTCCCACGGTTTTTCGCCGGGGTGTCAACGGGTCGTTTCTCTTGATAGATTACGCCAGGTCAACTACTACCTTCTCTGCATAGAAAACGTTTGTTCCCAGACTCCCACGGTTATTCGCCGGGGTGCACAGTCGATTGGCTATCGCCGCGCTGTGCGCCAACTGCCCAGTACCGCCCGAGGTGTTTTCCCGGTCCAGAATCTCTGTCCCCAAATGTCTAGGACTGTGCTACAAACGCAGAGTTCAAGAACAGGCTCCGCTTCGAGGAGGCTAGCAGATGGGAGCTGAACCGTGAGTTAGGCCGATCATAAAAACATAAGCAAGCAGGCCCAAGCAGCAGGTCCCGCTAGGTTTGCAATATAACATGAAATAAATAAGATAAATTAAAATAGGGTCATTATTTAAATAAAGAAATCGGTAAACTAAAAGAAAAATACCCCCAGTCTACCCTGGAGAACGGCGATTGCAACATCGCCTAAACGTCGGGTGCTACTTACGTGGTAATTTCGTTTTTAACACGCTTTTATGAGGTCGACCTGTATGTAACTATTTAATGGAATCTAAGGAAACTAATTTAACCATCTTCCAAGAATCGTAGCGTCATGAAAATTGGCAGCTGTATGTAGTTCTGATGACAATATAATAATATGGTACTGTCGAACTGATCTGATGATGGAGTCGGAAGATATGAACTGGAACTTCATGATGGAACATCGTATCATAGCTGTGTTTGGACTTGTTAGAAAAGTCTTGGAATGAACTTTGACCACGATTAGGTTTCAAGGTCTAATGATGAAGCCGGAAGATAGGCACTGGCATTCCATGATGGAATATCGTATCATAGCCGTGTGTATGTAAATATCGTATCATAGCCCAAAAGCGTGTTTTTAGTGTTTTTTTTAACTATTAATTTATTATATTCAAACAATATTCGTTTTACATACAATGTCAAACTACCGCAAAAGATTTCGATTTCGAAATACCCCTATAAATATTTCATATAGGACAACGTTGGCCATTGTCGGACAGCGACGATAAAATCTCAAACGTTGACATTACTTGGTGCAACTTAAAGGACAGTTAGTCAAAACGGTCTCTTACGAAGCGACGTGGATGAAGTGAATATGTTGAGAGAAACTCAAGCATAACTCAAATCCTACTTACTTAGGCGCAAGTTTAGCAGTACTTAGCGATACACTCAATGGCGCAACTTAGTCAAAGTTTTGCTGGAAGTTTCGCTATGAAATTTATTGATTAGGTAACTTGGCCTGTAATGGTTGATAAAGGAAGCGGTGAATGGAGAATATTATTGCAATTAAGTGGACAAAGCCGTCTCGCCGTGAATAAGAAGATAGAAAATCGGGAGGTAGCCAGCAAGAGAATTGGATACACGCATCAAATATAAACAAACCGCATCAAAACAAAACTCCCTCAATTGAAAATAAAACTTTCCGACAGAAACCACGATGGTTTTTAATGGTTCCGTAGAGCTTGGGTCTGATTTTCCGCTTGTGTTCTTGGGTCGATTTATGTCACGGCTCCGCTCCCTTCCTGTAGCCTCCCCAAAGATGGACTTAAGCTGGAGGGGCCTCTGTGAACTTTGCATGCGGCTGGAATCTGCAGTCGTAGACAGTTGGGATCAGACGAGCAGATCTGTGGGAACACTTTGGGCGGAACTGGGCGGTTTGCGTACTAAGTTGTGTCAGCCACTCTTACGCCAACGGCGAATAACCGGTGAAGCGTGAAGACGTATGTTTGCTAAGCAGAAGGCCTAACTGTTGACCTGGCGCGCCTATCCCTAGAAATGATCTGTTGGTCACCTGATCCCGAGTGACTATAACAGACGCCTTGGTCAGCGATATATTTAACTGAATTACAGCGGAGGACGGAGAAATCCGGTTAAATCTGGTAGTGAGCGCGCGAGGTCGACCCGCTGGTTTTATTACCAGTTTCACGTGGTGAGACGTTGGACTCTTACGGGCTGATGGCGTAGTTCCACTGTGGTTCTATTGTCCGCAAAGTCTTTTTATTCACCTTATGAGAGACAGAATAGCTCGATGATATTTTAACTCCCTGGGGTGGGTCACTCACCAGTTGTGATTGACAACTCTCGATGATACAATGATGGACATCGCTTAAGGAGGCGAGACAGTTCGGGCGAGGGTGGAAGCACGGCGGCGACTCCTGGTAGCGCAGATAACAGGAGGATTACAACATTAGCTGGGAAACCGGATGCAGGCTTCGCGAAATTTATCGCTCCTAAACACGAAAGGATGTCCGGAGGCGGACGAGGCACGCAGGTGAGCTCCGCGGCACGGTCATTGGCGGCCCGTCGCCGTGAAAGGCGACTGAATTGCGTTAATCAAAAGTCGAGCAGCTCGGTGCGGAAGACGGCATGTTATGGCGAGAGTGAGGCATGAGCGATGCGGCGCGTCTGGATGCTCCCAAAGTGAGAATAAGCGGGAATAGGAAAGTTGAGTATAGAACATGATGCAGTGGCGTCACGACACGTATATATTACGATAAAATAATAAATTATTTTCCCAATCGC
This sequence comes from Micropterix aruncella, assembly GCA_944548615.1. NCBI lineage: Eukaryota > Metazoa > Arthropoda > Insecta > Lepidoptera > Micropterigidae > Micropterix > Micropterix aruncella. The sequence goes on from OX155960.1 coordinate 12,537,404, forward strand.
CACCTGTAGGTAACTCTTATCAACAATTAAAATGTAATATGTGTGAATGCCTCCAATTACTAAGGACACCATCGATAAATGACCACGATAAGTGCCTATGCAGTTAGCGGTTCACGCGGTAAATTCATTTTTATCGTTTGTAAAGACAAACAACCGCGATGGTCTTCGATTTCTTACAGTTATTGCTATTTCCACATAGGCACTGTTTATTGTATCTTGTGCGGCTTCCTGATGTTTATTCCACTCTGGTCTCTATTATGGGGTAAAGGAATTTACTTTAAACATAAAATTACCGAAGAAACTTTTAACTTGCCGTGGAAACCATTCAAATAACATATTAAATAATAGATGATTACTTAATTTATAAAGATGCATGGTGATAATCAAGATACCTTTTTTTATCAATCGTTTTCTAGGTGTACCATTAGAAAGTGCTATGTAGTAGTAGTAGTAGTAGATAGAGGTGAGGTCTTTTGTAACTACCCACTGTGTGGTTAGGTCAGTGGTCAGCTAGTAGCCCGGTACTTCTTACCAGAAAGTGCTATAAGTACTATTAGAAATTAAAAAAAATGTACAACGTAAAATTAGTGTCACCCGACGTTCCGGCGATGTTGCAACCGCCGTTGTAGAGTAGAAGTAGACTCAGTCTACCCTGGACAACGGTTGTTGCAACCTAGTCGAAACGTCGGGCACTAGTAATTGTACGCTGTGAATTTAATTTAATAATTTTTTTAATGTCAAACAATAGTTTTCGTATTATCGCCCAAACTATTTTGAATTTAGGAAGATTTTCCTACGTCGAAATTTCGGATATTATATTTAGATTTGTTCACTTCATTATATAAATAATTTATTATAGGCTTCCTTGTATTTCTGCTTATCGTTTGTGTCGTTTCCGGTCGACGATGTCTTTCCGTTTTTAAGGACATTTTTGGAAATAAAAGTGAGCCGCCTTTTATTATAAATTGCTTTACTTTACAGCTTTTTGACAGCGTCCATATTATACCTTTGATAATGCGGCCTAAATATATTTAGATTCTTTATTAATATTGCTGGGTTTGTATTTGAATCGGAACCGTCTTTATTTCCACCGCGACGATATCATTAAGAAGTCAGCGTTTGACTTTATCGCCCTGCCAACCGACGAGGTGGTAAATATTTGTGAATATATATTTTGACCCTCCACCAAATCGAGATGATTAAGACAATTTCCAGACTGAAGTCTGTCTGAGTGTCTATGTGTGTATGTGTGTGTGTGTGTGTGAGAGAGAGAGAGAGTGTTTGTGTGTGTAGTGGTTTGGCAGATCCACCATAGATCTACCGTGTTTCCGGGTCGGTTTAACTCACGATTCTGTTCCTATTCAGTTGCCTCCTCGTGTGGAGGAGTACCTCGGGAAGGCTTTGCGGCTAGTAGATCGGTTTCCCCTGTAAGAAGTCCACCCGGCGCTACTGGACCGTTTGCGCACCGTGCGGCGTCAGACGTTCGCTTGTGAACTGTCTCTAAATACTAAAGGAGTGTAGAGGCTATACAGATATATTGTCTCCTAAGCAGCGGGGGTGAAAGTTGACCTGTCGTCGATCACTCTTGAAATGACCAATTGGTTAACTGATCTTGAATTCAGAGCCCGTCAAACGATGCCAATAGCCCGCAATATACTCGAACTGAATTACCGCTGAATTACGGAAGGTAAAGTTCGCGCGAGCGGCTTCAGACCCGTAACCAGCCGGGAGGTTAGAGGTATCCTGATGGTTAATTCCCTACGGAGATATACTTTTAAAGCTGGTAGTCAGGAAGCGAGAATGTGTGTGCATTCCTCCACGATAGCGCTGTAATGATTTATCCGGTTGAGCTGAAATTCGGCATGGCAGGAGTTCATTGGCAAGAGGCATTGAGGTTGAAATCGGTCCACCTGAGGGCTCGCTAGTTATAATTTAATCACGAAATATCGGACTTACAGACTTGAAATTCGGTACAGTAGGGCGGTGTCGACGACAACCGGCAAACCAGTTACCCCAGGCTGTTATAACGATATGTTATCGTTCTTTCAGCCGTGGGATATACGTAGAAGACTAAGAGACAAGACAACCCACTGTCTAGCTCCGCTAACAAGCCCGTTAGAGGCCAACGTCTTAGAGCGAGGCACCGGGAAAGGTACCCAGCGGGCAGGATCCCTTTTTTTGTAGGATATCTCGGTCTGGAGTTTACCTTCATGATACCTCCGTTATCATGACTGGTTGCGGGTTTGAAGTCGCTTGCGCGGCCTCTACCTGCTGTATTAAAGCGGTAATCAAATTTGAATTTATCGCGGACCTAGGCGTTCTTTGCCCGTAGTGTCACACGCGATCGAGTGGCTCATCATTTCGATTGGCATAACAGCAGATCAAAATCCACCCCACTGCTTAGGAGACAGTATATTTCAGCAGAGTGTACAGCCGATTGGCGTCGCTGAACGGTGAGCAAACGGCCCAGTAGCGCCGGAATGCAATCCCTCCAAGAGAAACCGGTCCACCGGCTGTGAGGCCTGAGACGCGAGAGTCTTACCCGGGATAGCCTTCCGCACGAGGAGGCTTCTGAATAGGAGCTGAATCGTGAGTTGAGCCGATTCGAGAACAAAATGGATCTTGTGGCCCAAGCTGCAAGAAACCATTCGCTACCAAAATTGGGTACACACCTGTGTGCAATGCGGCACCTGCCTTGTTGGGCCGCAATGACGTTGTGAAATTGGGTTGGAATATCTCGTATACAAGCGACATAAACAATATTTAAAGTGCGCCATATATTGATTAAAGAGTAAGGCCCTTAAAAGCGGTGACGCTTGCGATGCGTGGCTTGTTTAAAATTCGAATTGGAAGACTCATGTCGACCCGCGATTGCAATTTGATCTTTAAATTGTATAAGATGACGCGCCTTCGAAATACAAATTTTCATTGCACTGCGATGCATATTATACCTTATACCTTAGCATTAAATTCTACAATTTACTCCCTACCACTATCAAACAACTGGAGGACAAACAATTAATAAAAATTATTAAGGAGATGCTGATAGGCCATCCTTTCTATAATCTGACCGAATTCGAGGGCCATGACTTTGCAAATATTGTACCAATTTGAATGATAATTATATATATTTACTTTTAGTATTTAAATGTAAGATTTAGCTCTAGTTTGATTATTTAACAATTTACTTACTGCTTTGGATGTTACTACTATGTACAGTTTTTAGTACGTATATATTCGATTTTTTGACTATTTCAATTTTTAGGCTTCTGCTTTGATTATTCAACTTTTTAACTGACTATTTTAATTATTGTTTGTTTAGTAGGTAGCCATTATAATTATTGACTATTTTATTAAATAAGCCTTTAATTTGTTTGTAATACGATTCTACGACGAATAACTTTTAGTAGGTACCAAAGTTTCTTAGATACTATATATTTTATTAAATTAATATATGTATGTTAAGTAAATATTAAAGTAGTAATGATATTTACTAATTAAAATGCAAATATTTTGACACGTCCAAGAGCGGTTTTTAGCCGCCAATTGGACACGACGTAAATGTAATTGAATTTATTTATTTAAGAATTAATTACTATAAAACATTGATTAGCTTTCAAAAATAACAGGAACCGAATGGCAAAACCTTAACCTTTTGCTTATTTGTTTCTGTCACCCAACTGGGACTAGCCCGTTCTAGGGTGGACAGGACTCCAATATTATAATCAAGTTTGCTTGATTGCTTGGTTGCTTACAAATGTACAAGTTTTAGTAAAAAGCTAATGACACTAAATTGCCTTAAAACGTGGTCTTCAGAATAAAATAAAAAAAAATAATAAAAGATAATATAATAAATAAAATGCAATTCCATTATTTAATCGGCAATAAATATAATATAAAATTCGATTAAATAATATAAATAAAGTTATATGTGAGAAAAGAAATAAACAGTCATTAATATTTAATATATGTTAAGTAATATAGGATTTAATATAAAAATACCTTGTCTAAAAAGTATAATTCATTGTCAAAGTCAAATAATTTTTGGTAGTTAGTTGAATGTTAAAATATACTTAACATATATGTTTAAAAATATGTTAATAATTTGTGCACCTAAGTTTTATTATTTTATTTTATTTATTTTATTTTTATTCCAACAAAAGAGAAAAACAGCGCTCAGGTCTTAAGTTAATAAATAATAATAACAATATTATGGCCAAAATAGTCTCCTGGTAATATACAGTTAATGTGCGCGATGTTGTGTAATAATATTTATATATTATGTTATGTATATTATCATGTTCTCTCGATTTGTGAGTGTGTATGATATAGTAGGATGAGTGTGTTTATGTGTGTGATTGTGATGTGTGTTTAATGGGTGTGTGTAAGTACATCTACGTGTATGTGTCATAGTTGTGTATATATGAGAGTGTGTGATTCTGCACAGGTATGTATCTGTTCAAGCTTTTAAGGTCTGGTCTATTACCGCTCTGATAAACTCGTTTTTGCTCATTGAGAATATGTCTAGTTCCTGAAACGATTCATCATAGGCTTCCATAATTCGATGCAGAGTTGAATTCCTTGCTTGATTTGTATGGAGTCTGGGTACATTGAATACTCTTGGGTGACGAGTTCGGCGCGATGGGACATTTAAGGCTATTCTGCTTAGAATTTGTGGGCTGTCGATATGATGCGAAAGTATATTGTGGAAGAACGTCATATCAGTCACTTTGCGTCGCTGCTGAAGACTCAGCATTTCGAACCTTGCCAAGCCGTCAGAATATGAGGTATATTCAGCGAGGGTTCGATGACACAAGTGCCTTACGAAGATTTTCTGAATACGCTCTATACGGTCAATGTGTACATTGTACTGCGGTGACCATATAGGTGACGCAAACTCCACTATACTGCGAACGTAGGCGTTATAAAGAGTGAAGAGCACATTAATGTCGGAGAATGGTTTGCATGCTCTCAACACGAAACCGAGAGCTCTGTAAGCTTTTCCCACCATGTGTTCAATGTGTGTATCCAGCATTAATTTGTTGTCCAGCATTATCCCCAAATCCCGCACTACACTCTTCTCTACTATAATCTCTCCGCCTATCCTGTAGTCAAAATCATACTTTGATCGGTAAAGGATAACTTGCTGCATTTCGCCGCATTTAAACTTAATTTATTGAGAGAGCAATAGTCTGACATGCGAGCAAGGTCCTCCTGTAATCGATGACACTGTGAAATATCTTTGACCACAGAATAAACTTTAAGATCGTCAGCGTACATGATGCAGTGTGAGTGTTGGAAACAATCCTGAATATCGTGTATATACACATTGAACAGCAGCGGATCAAGATGAGAGCCCTGGGGTACGCCAGATGGAATGTTTACATAATTCGACCGAAAACCACCCAGTACAACAGCCTGTCGCCTGTTCCTCAAGTACGATGAGAGCCATCGCAGTAGGTCGCCGTGTATGCCCACAGATTCTAATTTTCCAAGTAGAATACCGTGGTCGACGCGGTCAAACGCCTTCGAGAAATCGGTGTAAATTACATCTACTTGCAGTCTCTTATCCATGTTGACCGTGACAAAGTCAAGAAATTGGCATAGATTTGATGTAACCGAGCGTCCTGGTAAGAAACCATGCTGATTATCAGGGAGAATTGTCCTAAACGAGGGCAGCAGGGAATCGTATACCACCTTCTCAAATAACTTGCTAATAACCGGAAGAATAGATATCGGTCTGTAATTAGATACTACATTCTTTGGGCCGGCCTTGTGAATTGGAACGACACACGCTTCTTTCCATCTCGTCGGAAAAATGCCCGCCTTAAGTGATCTGTCGAAAAGAATGGCCAGTGGAACAGAGAGGGACTGAGCACAATTGTAGATAAATATAGGAGGGATGGAGTCACTGCCCGAACCCTTATTTATATCAATTTTCTTTAAGTATCTAAGAATAATATCTTGGCTGATTTCGATGCCTCCGATACTCAACGAATTGTGCGAGCCACTTTTAGGCGTTGCGTGACATGTGTTCGAATCGGCTGCCGATTCTATGAACACTGATTTAAAGTAGACACTGAAACCTTCACATATATGTGTGCCATCGCTGAACGTTTCTCCATTATTAATCATTTCCCTAGGTATATTGCTGTCTTTCCGAAGTGACTTTATATAAGTCCATAAAAACTTTGGATTACTGCGAATTGTAGACTCGCATTCCTGAGTATAATATTTGAAACATTCAGATTGTAATCGTTTTTGACGAGCCCTCAGTAACGTGAATTCGTCATAATCAAGAGGATTACCATATTTTTTCCACCTCGTATGAGCTTTACGCTTTTCCTTAATTACTTTAATTAGAGGGACCGAGTACCACTTTGGGAATCTCGAGTTACGGACGTCGGTTTGCGGCACGAACTGCTCGATCGCGGTGTACAAGATATCGTAAAATTTTGCTACTAATGTTTCTAGGTCAGCACCGTCAAGATAGTGCGGCCAGTCGATTGAAGATAGAAGGTTATTAATGCTAGCGTAGTCGGCTTTCCTGAATAATGACTTTATACGATGCTGTGCGGGTAGGTTAGGAAGGATGACATTAGGATAGACAATTTCCAAAGATGGGTGGTATATGTCCTCTTTCACTAGCGGAAAGTTATAATTTTTAACCGAAATATCAGTGTTGCTAAGTATTAGGTCAAGAGATCTACCGTAGAAATTCCTAACCCCGTTGTATTGTCGGAGTCCAGATAATGTGAGACTGTCGACAAGGACGGAACTGGTCCTGTCTGAAACGTTTATGGAACTTAGATAAGCCTCGTTTACAAGTGGTTGCCAACTTATTCTTGGGAGGTTGTAGTCTCCCATCACAATAAAATTATCATGTGGGTAACGACTTCGCATATCTGTAAGAGAATTTGAAAATTCGGAAATGGATTGATGGTGCGAGCTCTTATCTCCTGGAAATTAAACACATCCAATGTGGAGAGCATGCGGTGAGCCTAAAGCCATCGAGGGAATCGTCACCCAAATGCATTCCTTATCCCTGCTGCAGGCAGACAACAGCCTTGGACTTAGTTTAGTATGTATAGCTAAAAGAACACCACCTCCCATCGCGTGGCCTGTATAAATAGGATCCCTGTCAGCCCTGAATAATTCATAACGGTCATCCACTAGTTCACCCTTTAATATACCATTGGTCAACCAGCTCTCTGAGCAAGCAATTATATCGTAGTCTTCGCTAATGACGTTTTGTAAAAATATTGAGGTTTTCGTACGTAAACCTCTTACATTTTGGTAATATATTTTCAGCTCGCCTTTAACAGTAAATTACAAGAATTTATAATATACCGAGCTGGTAAAAAGTAACCTGTGTAATCATCCCTCGAGAATAGCAACAGAATACATAAGTGTATTTGTGAGAATTTGTGCGAATGTGTGATGTTGTGTGTATGTGTATGTGGAGTACGAGAGATTATGATGGTATAACAGCGTTTAAGATTAAGAAAAACGTATGACCGGTGAACAAATAGTAAATTATAGAAATCTTTGTAATTGAAAAAAGTTAAAAGTAAAAAGAAAGCAAAAGAAAAAGAGAAGAATATTAAGACAGTATCGTAGTCCGTGACTGTAAGATTTATGCAGGTCCTGCGATTTTCTTCAGATCGATTTCGGTGGATATTGATAGGACCGGTGCTTTCTCCATCCTTCTCGCGCGAATCCTTCCTTGACGTACCCATAAAAACTGCCAATTGTGTTGCTTGCAAAGTTCGCGTGCCTTCATAAATAGGTTTTTGTAGTATGGAGAAAGATGCTCGTTCACGTACACATTTACCCGTGCACAAGGCATACCAAGATCTGCTGTCGTAATGATCCCTTTTCGACGAATGCCCGATAAAATGCGATCCTTATTCAATCTACATCTCAGCTTGGCAACGATGGTTTTCGGTCGCCCTGGAACAATGGACTTTGGCGTGACGCGAGAGCTGAACTCAATGTCAGCTGAAGTAAGATTAACTCCAGCTAATTTGCCAATTTTTATTATGGTGTCAGTGTTGTTTTCTCCATGTACTTCAGGTACGTTAATTATCTCTAGATTATTTAACCGATTCCACTGTTCTCGTCTGTTGTACTGAGACCTCAACATGATGATTTCCGATTGCATCTGAGCCATCTCTTGTTCATAATGGACCATCTTCTCCAATTTATTATTGTGCAGTTGAACCCTGTCTTCCACACTAGAAATTCTTGATCTACAGTCCTCAACCGAATCTTTAGTATGACGCAGTTGTTCTCTGAAATCTTTCATTTCAGTTTTTATCTGGGTTAAATCATCCCTCTGTTTTTTGAAATCGTCTCGCAGTTCTTCGATGGCCGATAAGATTTTATTGCTTATATAATCCTGTGATAAAGGTGTCTCCCGAGAAGACGTGGCCGCTGGTGCTAAGTTCTTCTCGGTGCCATTCGGGGTGAGATGAGTGGGTTGGATAGCCTTCAAGGGCGATGTGGGAGTTAGCGACCGCGACCGATTAGGAGTGCGAGTCAGATCGTCGACTCTAGCGGGACGAACGTGCCTGGGATCGGTGACTTTACAGGCGGCACACAACCACTGGGCATGCTGTTGGCTTTTCATCTTCTGATAGTTCATCTTCAGTATATTTATGCAGGCGTAATGAAATTGTTCGCGACAATTTGCGCATGACAGTTTGTCTTTAGTCGCGACATCCTTCGAGCATTTATTGCAATTATTTATGGTTCTCAGTGTTAGTGTTCTAATCCGTAGGTACTGTATGTTAATGGGAGCACTACTTTTTTTTTAGTATGACAGTGATGCGCGGCGAGATTTATGTTGATCGTTAAAGTAATCCTTTTTCTCGGTAGCGTTGTATGATGACAGTTTCGATTATGAAATTGATGACAAGAGTACGATTAAAAATATTTTAAAATCGTACGATAGTTTACAAACGTTCGTGCACCTCACTTTTAATCGACTCAAAATAGTCGCGACTTGCCGAACTCTACGGGCGAGTCTGTAGTCGGAGCGTATGCGCCTGCGCAAAATTGGGAGTCCGCTATTCGTCGCTGATTGATGAATCGGTGGTGACGTCTTCTCGGCTGCGATTTCTATTGGCTCCGCTCCAAAAATGAAGTTAGCAATTGTTGGACAAAGTGAAATTCCAGAAAAAACAAAGCGCGATTACTCACGAATCCTTGGAGTAAAGGCAAACACTTCTTTCTTTAGTTGTTCGCAGTGTCCTTGCTTCGGAGATAGTTCGAAAAGTACACGGTAATATTCACTAAAAACTTATTTTTTTAAATATAATAAACAGAGCGACTGACAGTAGGTACGTGTAGGTAGATTTTTTTTTTGTTTTTTTTTTTTGTTTATTATTATTTTTATACTATTATTTCTAACATTTGATGTATGGTTAGTCATGTAATAATAGGAATTTTCGCTAACTGCTCATCGGATTTATTTTGAAATAAATATTCAAATGAAATAAGTCCCTAGCTACTTGCCGGGAAAGTCTTGGGGTGACACAACCGATTTCTCGTATTTTATAAAATCCTGCCGTGCTTTCTGATCACTCATAATAACTATGTTGACCTATCGAGTTTTTTTTGCTGTTTCAACGATTGCGGCGTAGTGAACTCTTGAGTGAACCCTTGAGATCACCGACCTTTCCTGCTGTTTATTAATTTCGCGCAATAAAGTGGTACATAATACTCTCCGTCCAAGTAGATATGTTCAATATATGTCGAGTGAGTGAAACAGCCTGGCGAAACTTACATACATCCAAGAAAATGTATGTTTTAGCGCAAAAAACTTACAAACAAAGGCAAACGTGCATAAATATGTTTATCTCCAGCTGCATTGGTCTACCGGGAGATAATGGTCCCAGTGCAGTTGGGCCATTATGACCCATGTCGGGTAAATTTATAGGTCGAGGGGGGGGGGGGGAGGGGAGTGGTTGCGGGTTCGAATGGTTGCAGGCTCGGGGTTGCTTGCGCGGTCCTCTCCCTTATATTAGCGGTGATTCGGTATCTACCGAATCAATCGCAGACCACGGCGTCCATTGCCCGACTATAACTCGAGATCGGGTGGCCGATTAGTCGTTTTAAGAGCGGCTATCTCAAGGATAACAACCACCCCTTTCTATAGGAAACAAAGCCCTTTCCAGACTCCCCGGTTATCTGCCGTAAAGCACAGAAGATTGGCTGATGCCACACGGTGCGCGAACCGCCCAGAAGCGACCGAAGTGCGATTCCCAGGGGAAAGAGACTTGCACGCACAGCATCCTATCTGGAGTAATAGCAATGGTAGTAACGGTAGTAGCAGACCTTGATCTATGGTGTGCTTTAATGCTTACATACATGGATGAGTCTCAGCTACCGTCGTCGATGGCTATGAAAGCCGTTATATGTATATTCGCCTGCTTAATTCATCGTATTGACAGAGTTTCGTCTTCTCCTCAAATTGAATCGCTGCGCAGCAGCAGCAAAAACATATCCACTGGTGCTGTAGTACTGGCTGAGCTCCACCGAGGAGCCTCATTGAAAAAGCTGCCCCACCATCGACTTTGATTTTTATTGGCGACTCTTGTCTGCTTGTGCCATTGTGTCGATCTTCCTGAAATTGCGGTGTAACGATAAGAGGGCAATACGAATGCAAATGGTCTCCGCGGCGGGCGTTTTGTGCGAACTGCGCTACTCGCGTGTATGAATAAAAGATGGCCGGGCGCGCACCGGATTCGCGCGCCAGTTCCTTCTCACGTCATATGATAAGCCGTATTCGGCGAAAAAGCGGGAAAACCTACATACGTCGGAATCCGAACGCACGGCCGGTTCTTATGAAATAAGAAACACGTACCTTTTAATGATATTGTCGCTGTAGATACGAAATAAACACGATTCCGGTACAAATACAAACAGGGCAAAATTAAAAGTATTTCAAAATATTCAGGCGGCGATATCAAATGTATAAATAAAATACAAACGGAGCTGCCATGGAATTCACCGACCGAAGTCGGGCCCATCATATAGTGTTATTACACTTCTGGGGGGTGAGCAGTGGATTCCGGACTAACGACCGGCTGTGGTAGGTTTAGGACAGCTGTCTTGCCACATGTGAGCGTTTACCTTACCACCCATTCACTCCCCCTTCGAAGCCATAGAATTTGAGATGCGAAAATCGCGATTTTAGATATTTTTTCTAAGAAGGAGTTGATTATTTTCCTGGAGAGACTAAGATCTTTAAAAAGGTGAAACAGAGATTTAGCTGGCAGGCCACGAGCGCCAACTTTCACCGCGTGAAGGTGAACAGTGAAGCCGTTCCTGGTGACGGCATTTGCGAGATCATGGTATTAGGTTGTCGGCAAAAGCAGGTCACGACGAGGTGTATTGGCCGTCTGATTTGAAACGGTAACCCCACTTTTTGTCGAACTGGGTCAGTATTTCCAACAGTATATTGACAACGATATTAAATATCGTCGTGGAGAGGCAACAACCCTGAAACAGTCCAATTGAATATGATATGGAGCGGGTAGTCCATTCTTGAGTTTTGACATGGAACGTCAGTAGTTGGGATAGGATGTTACAATGTCACGCACCACAGGTGGGAAGTTGTACCAGCGGAGTGCAAAGTGGAGAAGACTTTGTCGGACTGACCCAAAAGCGTTCTCTAGGTCGAGCCAGCATACGTTGATTTGGCGCTCGTGCTGTCTCGCATCCTTGATGGCAGCAGCCAGGAGAGAATTGTGCTCGAGGCAGCCTGAGACACGCTCTCCAAAGCCCGTAAAGTGAAATACTCATAATAAAAGGCGGCTAACTTTGTATTATAATATTATATACTGAATAACTAAGACGCGGTAATAATTTAGTAGATTATCTGCAAATCTATATAAATAAAAATGAAATGCTGTTCGTCGGTAACCGCATATTAGGCTGAGCGATTTGGCTAATTTAAAAAAAAATGTTCGTAGCCGACCAAATAACCTCCTAAAGAAAAGAAAATTAGATAATTTCATTGAAAATTGAAAAATTCGGAAATAATTGAAAGTCACTCACAATTCGTAGTATGGATATATTGGTATTTATTTTTTGAATAGGAATGACATATTAGGTTGATTCTAGTTTTTGTTTTGATCGCTATGCTCTCGGAATGAAAGTATTTTAATCGAATATTTTAATTGAAAACAAATCTGAAAGATCTTTAAGAAAATCCGGAAAAACGCATTCCAGACTAAAAAAATATTTTTCTACTGTTTTTTTGCGATCGGTCTGACAAATGTGGCTCGACTTATATTCCTATTTATTTATCCCAAACGCTGCTATACCTACTTCGAAATGTCAAGATACTTGGAATTAACTGTAAAAAAATCAACGGCGGAAACAAGAAAACCCAACTTTGCATTACCCACATGTATTTTTAACACGCTTTTATTAGGTAGACCTGTATGTAACTATGTAATGGAATCTTGGGTAACTAATTTAACCATCTCCCAAAGATCGTAGCGTCATGAAAATTGGCAGCTGTAATGTAGTTCTGATGACAATACAATAATATGGTACTGTCGAACTAATCTGATGATGGAGTCGGAAGATATGAACTGGAACTTCATGTTGGAATATCGTATCATAGCCGTGTTTGGACTTGTTAGAAAGGTCTTGTAATGAACTTTGACCACGATTAAGTTTCAAGGTCTGATGATGAAGCCGGAAGACAGGAACTGGCATTCCATGATGGAATATCGTATCATAGTCGTGTTTGCACTTTTGAGAAAGGTCACGAAATGGACTTTGAACACGATCAGGTTTCAAGGTTATAACAGACCTATTATACATATATTGACTTGTAAATATTGACTGTAAATAGTGTAAATATTGACATAGGTGCCTGTATATATTTTTTTGTTTTTACTTGGCTTTATAAAACCGTGTTTTTAGTGTTTTTTTTTAAACTATTAGTTTATTGATCGCATTGATTTAGGCAACGATTCGCTTGCAGAATAAAATTGCACTTGAACTTGCGTCATCAGGAATTGCAGCTACGTTGTTAGCAGGCGGTCCAATAGCTTTCTTTGAATATTTAAATCAAGTTTTCTTTGAATATTTAAAACAATGAAATTCCAAATTGCAACCTTTCGAAGAATGGTGTAATGGCCAAAATTTTGCAGCAATGCAAATCGATCGTTTGGGATTTGAGAGTGGGGTTGGGGGATTTGGGGTGCCGTATTGGGGGGTGGAGTTTGTAGGGGGAAATTGGGGGGCTTAGGGAGGTGGAGTTTGGAAAGGGGTCAGGGTGAAGTTTGGGGGGAAGGAGCCATTTGGGGCGAGCAAGGGTGTTGGGGAAGAAGGAGTTGGGGAGTTGAGGGGTTTGGCTTAGGGGGGAGGGAGGTGTTGTCTGATAGCCGGGAGTGATACAACCAAGTCTAGAGGTGACACAACCGAATTCTTACATAGTTTTGATATTTAGACAGCTTTTCACAAATTCACAAAATGATCACAAACAAATTTATTGAAATTCGGACACGACAACACTCTCTGGTCAGCTGACCGAATAATAGTTGACGACTGGCACGTACCCAGGATTTTTTTTTCGGGGGGGGATAATGATTTGAAGTACAAAATTTAAACGACGATTAATTTTCCTTCGCATTTAATGCTAGATAAAAGAACGTAAAATAAAGATGTCTGTTTACAAGTTTAAGTAAAGATTTGCAATAAATGTGATTATTATAAATAGAAAACCATAACAGTACAATACTTTATTACTTTTACTTAATTTTAAAAATTTTAACGATACAGCAAATTTTTCTTATGTTGATATACCTAATGTATTACAGAGTCTTTCTTTAGAACTATGTAGGTAAGTAGCTCTCTGACTAACATAGGATTTAATTAAATACAGTCTTGGTTGTAATAAGGCCTGTGATTCGGGAAAAATCTCGGTCGGGCTCAACAAAACACAAGTTACATGTTGGCTTTTCAAGATTAGATGATTATACTAAAATTTGCTAGAATGTATTAAGGTGCAATCCTTTAAATTGAAATGAATAAAAAAATCTGCTGTGGACGAAACAAGACTTTTCCAGCGATATCCATAGACGACATTTTTTTATGTGTGAAAAAAGTACAGCAAAGGAAGATTTAATTTACAGGAATGATATTTGACATAGGCACATTAAATTAACATCTTCCTTCTTGACTTAGCGCTCATCACATCGAGCACTTCCTCCGGAGTAGGAGAGTAAGCTGAGTGGGTAGACAGCAATGCTAAGCCAGTCAGTCGATCATCTCCTGTTTTATTCCTGACGAAAGATTTTATCCTTTTCATCGTAGAAAAAGACCTCTCCACCGACGCTGTGGATACGGGTAAAGTTATGAGTATTTGTATTAGCTTTCTGATGGAAGGAAAGAATCCATGATCGCACGCATCTAAGACTTTCATCAGGTCCGTTGGTTTGGTTTCAAAATCCTTCCATCTTGAACACCAGAGTCGATATTCAGCCTTCATGATAACTTCTTCAACATCATCGGGCCAATACATTTTCAACATTTCTAGGGTACTTGCTTTCTTCTCGTCAACATTTTTGGGTAGCACAACTTCTAGTGAGGAGAGCAAGTCTCGGTTCTTGCCGAACCTATCTTCCATACCACAGATTACGTCATCTAAACAAGGAATAAATAAAGCTCGTCTGTAATATTCTTCTGATGAGTCACTGGGGGGATTGCTTCTTTTAGTTTGGTGACCTGTGACACGCGGTGGGTTTATTTCTATATCCAAAATATTCTCTGCTATTTCAGAACAAGATGAATAAAGTTTTGAAAACTCCTTTTCGACATCGTTTCGAATGTCCCTTAATTTCCTGGTGACACTTTCTGCGAATTCCATGGCAGAAGCCAGAGTGTGAGTAGGAATTTGCAGATATTTTGAAAGCGGTAATGTGAAGCTGAAGATTAATTCGCACGTTTTCAACGATATTAAAAAACAGCCTTTTTCCATCGCAGCCAAAAGAGTTGCTGCGGTCGACGAAACTGCTCTGTTTGTATTGGACAGTTCGCGCAATGTGACGACTATTGGGAGGAACAACTCACAAAAAACATTTATAGAGTCATGACGTTCGATGAACCTTGTTTCACACAAGCCCACGAGTCTTTTTCTTTTGCTTTCGGGAGCGTATTTTTCTATGTTTTCTTTCAGTGTCTTTCCAGCTGCAGCATTGTTTCTCAATGTGTTGCATACTTCTTTGATAACGCCAAGAGCGTTTCTTACGTTAGACACAGAAAGAGCCTGCGACAGGACAAGATTTAAACGATGGGCTGTGCAATGCACGTACGCAGCTTTAGGGTATTGTTGTTGAATTCTTGCTTGTACTCCGTTGATCTTGCCGGCCATGTTGGCGGCACCGTTATATCCTTGACCGATTATTTTCTCTAAGTTAAGACCCAGCAAGCGGCATTTGTGAAGTATGGCTTCGCTTATCGCTTCAGCGCCTAGGTCGTATATGGGAATGAAAGCTAAAAAGTCTTCTCGAAGAATGCCTTCGTGAATATATCTTGCGCATACGGAAAACTGCTCTGTACCACTTATATCGAGGGTCTCGTCGCGAAGAATTGCGAAACACTCTGAACCGTTTACTTGGCTTACAATTCTCTTTTGTATTAGTTCTCCACATATGTCAATAATTTCATTTTGTATCTTTGGGCTAATATATGTAGCATTTTTAGAACTTTTTATTAAGTGCTCTTTTAACGAGTCGTCGTAAGCCGCCCTGTACCTTAGTAGCGCCCTAAACTTTCCGTCCTTTTCCACTGGCTTCTTCAGCGTTAGAGGACCGCTGTCATTGTCGCCTCGAAGTGGCAATTCTTGTTCTCCACACAAAATTATAGTTTCAATTATAGGTTTCAATGCTGCTCTATGTTGCTGTATTTCTGTTTGTCTTTGCGTATTTATTTGGCTTGCAATGTCTGGAATTTTTGAGGAAGTTATTCTTGTGAAGTTGATAGCGGCTAGTTGTGAAAACTGGTGGTATTTTGCAACTGAATGCTCGCGGAATTTTTCTGTAGCATTTTACCAGTCTTTGAATGGTTTCGACACGAAACTACCAACAGTCTGGTGTGAACCTTTTCCAACATGCTCTGATCCGAACAGAACACAATACTTGCAGAAAGCACCATCGTTATCCGGGAAGTGTGCTAACCATTCCCATTTCTGCAGCCAATCTTTACGAAATCGAAGTTTTCTTTTGCCGTATAATCGAGCTGGAAATATAAAGGACGAATCAGGAACGAAAGTGTCAGTAAGTACTGTAGTTCTCTGGGCATCATTGAGTATTATCGGCGAGCGTTTGTTATATATAGCATTTGATACAATGCCATTGTCAGGAGAACTATCATTTATGAATACATCACTCTTTGTTTTAGTACTGCAACCTGGGGAACTATTAGTAGGCGGTTCTTCGTGGTTAGCAGAGCTCAATAACTGTTCCTCAGAAACACTATGATCCGGACTCGCAGGCTGTTGTTCTTCATATATGCTGTGGGACGGTTTCTCAGTGATGCCCCCTATGTTGACACTATCGCCAAAGGTTGAGTTTTCAACGAAAGACGCCCTTTTTTTAGGCGCAGGTTTAAAAAAAGTGTCAATTCTCTTCATTGTCTTTACACATAGAAATAACCTAAAAAACTAAGTTTTTTAAAGTCAATGTTTTTACACGACACACGGACACAAATATGTCTTGCTTATTACATACGAGTATGTTGAACAATCGAAATGACTCATGGATGTAGTCCTAGACGACGAATTTGATGGAGAAAATGTAGACACGGACGGATCACGAATACGACCGCGACCGCAGTGAAGCGGCGACCGACTGAAGCCGGCGCTGGAGGGTGTTGGTAGCATCGTCTGGCGCCCAGCTTCAGAGAGGACCCGGCCAGTGTTGCCAGATAGTCAAGCGGTGAAATTCCGACATATCGCTAAAAACCCGCTGGGATTTTTTTTTTTTAGGATTTGAAATACAACATCAAACATTTCGGGGGGGGATAAGTCCAGTGTATCCCCCCCCCTCGGTACGTCCCTGGTTGACGATCAAAGTGCTCAAAGTTTACAGTCATATCCGAATGCAAATGAGACCAGATGTAAAGTATACCCACACGGTTTTCATAACATACCTCTCATCTAAGTCGTATACTACATATATACGG
The DNA here is from genome assembly GCA_944548615.1 of Micropterix aruncella. Classification (NCBI taxonomy): domain Eukaryota; kingdom Metazoa; phylum Arthropoda; class Insecta; order Lepidoptera; family Micropterigidae; genus Micropterix; species Micropterix aruncella. The sequence continues at coordinate 12,554,612 of OX155960.1, forward strand.
ATGAAAAATATCCCCACTCCAGTTTCCTAGCTTTATTGAGTAAACAAGTATCTAGGCCCCTAGGGAGTCAAGTGCAGTCGGCTTCTACTTTCCCTTTAGATTTATGAGCTATATACTTGCGTCGGTGCCCGCTTTAATTAAATGATTTACGGCAGCGTCCTTAAGATTTTCCCTTAAATATCCAAGGCGTTATTACGACTCAACCCTGAAACGCCAGACATTAAAATATATATTATTTTAGCGCGAAGTTGTAGGTATATGATGTTGGAGAGGGGATTTATCATTCCTCAAGACTTATAAGATTTGGACAAGTCGAAAACGGTGGCATAGTGATTAGGTCGCCTGATCTTACATTGTAAGGTTCCGGGTTCGTTTCCCGGCTAGGTCACCATTTTCCGTTAGGATGAAATTAACGGTATTGCATTTCAATTCTGTCGATCGAATGCAATAACAGGACATACACTTACACACACACACACATAACCATATAAACACTCCATAGTAGGGTTGGTTGTAAGAAATTGTCGTATGATAATATACCAGCCCATTAAGACATTTCACAATAATGATTATAAACAAATAAACAACAAATAGAAGAGGCGCTACTGCGCGGTTTGTGAACGGTGCGGCGTCAGCTAATCGATTGTACGCTTCGGTGAATAACTGAAGGAGTTTGGAAACGATATACTATTTAATAAGTTGCTAGGGTGGATATTGATTTAATTTAAGCCGCTCTTGACACGATCAGTTGGCCAACCGATCCTGAGTGGTAGACGGGCAAAGAACGCCATGATCCACGATAAAATCGAACTGAATCCTGAATTGCCGTCAGGTACAGGCCACGCGAGTAAATCGGATCAGTAACTAGACGGGAGGACGGAGAAATCCGGCCAAATCTGGTAGTCAGGGCGCGAGGTCGACCCGCTGCGTTTTTTTCACAGTACATCGCGGTGAGGCGTTGGCGTTGGCCTCTTACGGGCTTGTCAGCGTACCTAGGCGGTGGTCTGTATTCATCCCCAAGTCTCTACGTTCAATTTAGGTTTAAAGGAATATTAATATCGTTACACCTTTCTGGGGTGGCGTGTTGACCCGTAGTATTTACACCTCTCAAGTATGTGCATAGGTTTGTTAAGTCGGCAGTGTACGTTAGCAGGCCCGCCGTCTGCCTCAACTTACACTTGGAGAGTCTCGAGCAATAATTTTTAAATCTTGCTGTCGATTCCTTAATTGCATTTCTTGCGTCAGGCTTGTTCTTATCCACATATGCTTAACATCTACTTCCTGGTTCTGTTACGCAAGGCGGCCAATGAGTATCCCTCTACTTGACTAACTATTTATTCATCTAGACCAGTGATTCGCAGTGATTCTATATGGACCCCAGGGGTCGATTTCGAATTGCAGGGTTCCATGTAAGCTAAAAAAGATAACCGGGGTGCACGAGATGTAAATAGGGGTCCACGTTAGCGAACCCCATCAAGGCACGTCATCACACACATTTAGTCGATCGGCACATGTCTTATTACTTCTAAAAAAGATTCTGTTACAGTATAATATGTAAAACTTATAATAATAGCAATAAACAAACGCGCGCGTCACAAGCATCATGGAAGGAAATGAACATTCAACTCAAATTGCATCACTAGTCATTTGAGGAGGCTAGCGTACATTGACGAGGGAAGGTGCGAGTGAGATGTGTGAAAGCATTGCGTTTCAATGGGTATCCGAGCGAGGGAGTAGGAAAAATGCATCACACGAATGAGCGAGCGAGGTAGTACTACATTTGCAGTTTTGTGCGACATTCACAAATGCTTCGTAATTCAAGGTCGTGGACGATTAGAAATGAATGAAATGAAAAATACCAGTATTGTACTAAAAAAAAAAAAATTACATTGGTAAAGAAAACTTAAATTCTATTTTAACTTAGTACAAACGGCGGGCTTATCGTTTTGCGATTTTTTACAGCCAACCGTGTTGTAATATTAAATAAAAGTAACAATACAGCTCACATACATAAACATATACACATAAATATACATATACATACATCCATACATACATACATATACATACATTCATAAAAAATATAATTTATAATATAATATATGTATGTTATAATAATAGATACATCGGAACTACAGATAAATAAAAAATAAATAATAATAATAAAAAATAAAAATACCTACTTATATAAAATGATATATATTACAAACTTCTTATGAGTCTATCCAATCAACAACCCAACGGATGGGGGAAGGGGGGAGGGGAAAGGGGGGAGGGTTGGTTCTTAGGTGATATTTTGAGGTAGAAAATGTTCTTTCAGTAACGCCTTGAAGCAGGGCAACGATGTTGCATGACGAATAGCATGCGGAAGCTTGTTCCAAAGTCGAGCAGAGTGGACGCTGAATGAGTTGGTGAAAAAAGACGACTGATGTAGTTGAATTGCTATGGTGTTGTCCTGACTTGACCTGAGTGGAACACCATGACTTCCGAACGGGAGAAAGAGGTCTTTAAGGTAAGGAGGTGCTATGGGACTATTCAGGACTTAATAAAGGAGTGAGAGGGTATGCAGATTTCTGCGCTCACGAATTCGAAGCCACTGAAGTCCATCGCGATATTCGCTTACGTGATCAAATTTACGCAAGTCGAATATATATCGTATGCAGATATTTTATAGTCGTTCGAATTTATCCAGAATCTTCTCTTTAATATCTATAGTGCCGACATCAGCATAGTCTAGAATTGGAAGTAGCAGTGTTCCTGTTTAGTTGTTGCTGGAAGGAATCTCTGTAACTTTCGGAGGCTATGAAAGCCATTGAAAATACGACGACTAATTTGGTTGGCGTGTGACTGCCACGAAAGAAATTCGTCTTATGACTATTCCAAGATTCTTGACAGTTTTGATATACTCAATAATATTACCGTTTATTTTGAGGGGTGATAAATGAACAACTTGAAATTGAAAATGTTTTTCATCTTTTACAACTCTACCAAAAACCCTGTGTAAGTGATCAGTACTGTATCAAATGTCAAAAACACCTTTAAAGTTAGTAAGTTTAGGAAAATTCAATATTATGCAGGCAGAGGTTTACGGAAAACGGCACGTGGTCTACGGGACAAAAAAGTTTGGGTGCCTCTGATCTAGACACTGATTTCATCCTGGAGTTCGTGTGGATTTTACAGCGAATACCTATTTTCCAGGGTTAAAGCAGTGGTGGGTGGGTGGAAGACGTCCAGCGAGCATCACCAGGGTTCCAATTTCACGGAGAGCAATATTTTAGCGAGTCCCTTGGAATACTTACTCACATAGCGGGAGAAAAATTATTAAAGGTTTAATTGCCTCGTTTAAAAGGGGCGGCGGCCATGTCGCCTGCCTCGGAATGTCGCCGGTGGAATTTTCGCTTTTTGCGACGAGTATAATAACGTTAACACCATAATGGAACGTTCCATTTTAACGGAGAAGAGTAATACTAAAAGGGAAGTGCGTTACCTATGCTCGCAGCCTGGACGAGATTTTTATTGATTGAATTACATGACAAAAAACCATATCTTTCTGAAAAATTCGCTGATAGGGAAAGACAGGCATTACTAACTAGAATAGAAAGGGTGATGGTAGAAATTCGCTTTTCATTAGGTGGTTTTTATATTTTTTTAATCAGGCGTACTCTGTAGAAATATTAGACAGGGAAGAGTGGGTGGAAAACAGTATTTCCTATAAAAAGGGCACAGTGAACTGTAACGCCGACAGCCCAATAACCGCTGTTGGTGTAGGGCCAGTTTGGAGATGTCGACTACAACGTGCGAAGCCGACACCCCAGGAAGTTTTAACCAAAATGATCGTTCTTTCCCCCGTGGGGTGAGCGTAGAAGACGTTAGGACGATACAAATCTACGGTACATCAAAGCCACGAACCCGCCGGAGTCCAACGCCTTACGGCGAGGCACTAGGAAGGTAACCCAGTGAGCCACCTCGTCCCCTGGCTAACAGTTTTGGCAGCATATCTTCGTCTTTAATTAACCTTCAGGATACTTCCGCCCACCCGACTAGTTACCGAATCGAGGTCCCTTGCGCGGCCTCTACCTGTTGTATTACAGTGGTAATTCAATATAAATTTACGGCGGACCTGGGAGTCCTTTGCTCGTAATGCCATTCGGTATCAGGTGGCCTATAGGTCGTTTTAAGAGTGGCATGACAACAGGTCAACATCCGTCCCCGCTGCTTAAGAGACAGTATATTACCATTGTATCCACACGTCTTCAGTAATTAGTCAAAGTGCACAACGGATTGACTGACGCCGCACCCTGCGGAAGTCATCCAGTAGTACCGGGCAATCCCCCAGGGGAAAGCGATCCACCACCCGTGAGGCCTGTGATGCGAGACTCCTCCCCGAGTTAGTCCCTCATGCGGGGACACTCTTGAATAAGAGCTGAATCGTGAGTTAGGCCGACCCGAGAACACATTGGATCTTATGGCCCAAGCTGCACGAAACCGTTCGCTACCTAAAGGTGTAGGGCCAACTAGAGTTGTCGACTACAGCGAGCGAACCCGTCACGTCAGGAAGTTTTAACGATTAGTCGTTCTATCTCCCTGGAGTAAGCACAGAAGACTTAGGACAAAAACAGTCCACCGTCTAGCTCCGCCACAAACCCCTAAGAGGCCAACGCCTTAACCGCGAGATAGCCAGGAGTTTTACCCAGCGGGCTTACACTCACGCCCTTACTTCCAATTGTGACCAGATTACTCCGGTCTCTCGATTGGTTACGAGTTCGAGGTCGCTTGCGCGGTCCTTTCCCTTACGAAGCGGTGAAACGGTGTTTACTGAATCTATCGCGGACCACAGCGTCCTTTGCCCGGCTGTTCACCCAGGATCGGATAGCCGATGGTCGTTTCAAACGCAGTCACCGTAAGGTCCGCAACCACCCCCGCTCTATAGGAAACAGTACTGATTCCAGACTCCCCCGACTGTTAGTCAGAGTGCACAGTCGATTGGCTTACGCCGCACGGTGCGCAGACCGCCCAGGAGCACCAGAAGGTTGATTCGCAGGGAAAACTAACCATAAGGTCAGAGTCCTACCCAGGCTCGCACTTCATGCGTGGAGGCCGTCGGATCGGTTTTGACCCGTGAGTGTGACCAACCCTGAACAGAATGGGTCTTCGTGGCCAACTCAGCAAGGGCCCATTAACTCCCAAAAGTGTAGGGCCATATTGAGATGTCAACCACAACGGGCGAACCCGTCACCGCAGGACGTTTTAACGATTCATCGTTCTATCGACCGTGCAGTGAGCGTAGAAGACTTTGGAAATTACAAATCCGACGTCTAGCTACGCCACAACCCGCAAGAGACCAACGCCTTTACCGCGAGATAGCCAGTAATGTTACCTGGCGGGCCGACCCTCGCGCCCTTGCTTCCAATTGTGACCAGATTTCTCCGGTCTCTCGATTGGTTCCGAGTTCGAGGTCGCTTGCGCTGTCCTCTCCCTTACGAAGCGGTGAAACGGTGTGCGCCGAATCAATCGCGGACCGAGGCGTCCTTTGCCCGACTCTGAACCGGGATCGGATGGCCAATGGTCATTTCAAGAGCAGTCGCCGTAAGGTAGGCAACCACCCCCGCTCTATAGGAAACAATACAGTTCCCAGACTCCCCCGCCTGTTAGTCGGAGAGCACAGTCGATTGGCTTGCGCCGCTCGGTGCGGAGACCGTCCAGGAGCGCCAGAGGTTTGATTGCCAGGGGAGACTGGTTGACCCAGTGTCCTACCCAGGTTCGCACCCCATGCGTGGAGGCCATCGGATGGGTGTTGACCCGTGAGTGTGACCGACCCTGAACACATGGGCCATCGTGGCCACCTCATCATGGGCCCGTTAGCTCCCTTAGTGTAGGGCCAGTAATAATATGTCTTGATAGCATGCTGAACTGGGGAAAGCATAGCGTGATAGAATTCTGAAAAACAACCACTGCCCCTTGGAAGCGCCAAATGATGATGTCTATCTCATAGAAACACACTGTGGCTTCCTGGGTAAGAGGCGGGCAAAAGACGCCATGGTCCGCGATAGATTCGGTATTCACCGTTTCACCGCTTCGTAAGGGAGAGGACCGCGCAAGCGACCTCGAACTCGGAACCAATCGAGAGTCCGGAGAAATCTGGTCACAATTGGAAGTAAGGGCGCGAGTGTCGGGCCCGCCAGGTAATCATTACTGGCTATCTCGCGGTAAGGCGTTGGTCTCTTACGGGTTGTGGCGTAGCTAGACGGCGGACTGTTTTTGTCCAAAGTCTTCTACGCTCACTCCAGGGAGATAGAACGACTAATCGTTAAAACTCCCTGTGGTGACGGGCTCGCCCGTTGTAGTCGACAACCCAAGTTGTGGCTTCACGAGGCGAGCTAATGGCCTATTGCAGTTGAACAATTATAACCCATGTGTTAGGGTCGGTCGAACTTACAGGTCAATACCCATCCGGCAGCCTCCAAGCAGGTACGAGCCCGGGCAAGACTCTCTGCCTGCAAACCATTTCCCTTTCGAATTGTACTTCGGGAACTCCTGGACGGTTTCCGCGCCATGCAGTATCAGCTAATTGAATGTGCACTCTGACGGGGGCGTCTGAGGGCGGGGGAGTCTGGACACGGCTTTGTTTCCTATAGAGCGGGGGTCGTTGTAAACCTTAACCTTACGGCAACTGTTCTTGAAACGACTAATCGCCTACCTGATACCGGGGGAAGAGCCGGGCAAAGGATGCCGTCGTCCGCGATAGATTCGGTAGACACTGAAACACCGTTTCGCAAGTGAGAGAACCGCGCGAGACCGACCTCGAACCTAACCTAACCTAACCGAACCTGTAACCAGTCGAGAGCCCGGAGAAACCTGGCCATAACTGGTAGCGAGGGCGCTTGGTTTGCCCGCGGCCGTAACTGGTGCAGGGCGGTAGGTGTTGGTCATCTACGCCCTACTCTACTACCGGACTATCATTGTCTTTCTACACTCATCCCACTGTTAAAAGAACGATCACATATTGTTATACCACCTTGGGGTGACCTGTTGTAGTCGGCACCTTATAACTGTGGATTTATACGGCCATAATAAGACCAATGTTGGTTTACGGAGCCATACTATGGGGGCCCAAAAATAGTCTTCGATCAGGTGCAAAACGCTGACGTCAGTACAGAGACTTGCATGTGACACTGGTGCCGCGATAAAGGCACTCAAGGAGACACTAGAAGTTATATTGTTTCTACCACCTCTAGACCTCCAACTGCAATGAAATACCAACGACAAGTGAAGGAGGCAATGTGGAAGCAGATATACTGGAAAGGCTGGGATCAACAAGGACTGCCTCGGAGGGGTACACAAGGACCACCTTGCGTAACAGAACTAAGTCGTGGAAAGCACATGTGAAGAGAAAAAACTAAGGCAAGCAAAAAGGGCCATTAGGGAACCCACACTAAGATTAATAGGTTACAGCCTGAGACTTCCCAGTGACAATTTGAGAATGATAGTGGGTTTGATAATTAGGCACTGACCTAACAAGTATATGCACAAACTAGGGATAAATGACGACCTTGGGTGCAGAAGCTGCGCAAAGTAGAATTAATCGGTTAAGCATTTAATATGTATATACATGCTCAGCTTCTACCTTATGAAGAAGAAAAACAACGGGCACATAAGAGGTTGCTATAGCTGATATGTAGACATCCTTCCTTCGTGGATTTTGCTACTAGTCTCCCAGGTGGGCGGTTGGAGGATCTATAACACGGACTGGTATTACATTGATAGTCATTTATTAATATTACACAATATACGTTGTTTAGAAGAAAGAAAAACAATACATTCAATACAATGTTCCATACAACGATAATAACAACTTTATGTAAAGAATATTTCAGTAAGGCAAGGATAATGACTGTGTATTCGCCATTCATATGCCACTGTTTAATGTATGCTAGACTGAACCTCGCAGAAACTGCAATTAATGCGGACATTCACTCGCACTATACCCGTGGTAGCTTCCTTTTTTGCATACCCCGAATACGACTGGCAAAAGTACAGAATAGATTACACCTTAGCGTTAAATTCTACAACCTACTCCCTACCACTGTTAAACAGCTGGAGGACTTAGAATAAAAAAAGGAAATGCTAATAGGCTACAATTTATAGGATCTTGACGAAATTGAGGACCATGAGATTTCAAATGTTGTGCCCATTTAAATGACTTAAAAAAGTAGAACAGAGCGTTGTCTGGTTATTTTATTTTGTCCATTTTTTTTACTTTTAGTTTTTAAATGTATGGCGTAGCTTTAATTTGATTATTTATCACTTTAGTGACAACCTGAATATTACGATGAATAACTTTTACTACGTATATATTCGAATTATTGCCTATTTCAATTATTAGGCTTCTATTTTGATTATTTACATATATTTATATTTTGACAATTCAATAGTTAAATTCTTGATACCTAGGTAAAGAGTACTAACGATACTGTTTTTAGCCGAGATTCGTTGGATCAGGACCCTGATTGGCAGGCAAATCAGAAAAATTAAAAAAAATAATATTATGGTAAAAGAGAAAAGTTTAATGCAATATTTCTGAGGAAATATTGCAGCAGTATTAGATTTCTATTATAAACAGAATTTTTATTTATAAATAACTCGGCGGACTGCCATCTAATTAACTTAATTAGGGGTAGTTAACTAGTATTTATCTTATAATAACGAGCATCAGTCCTCGCGTCCTCATCAGCGCTGACGTAGGCTGACGCAGTGGAATAATTAAGCGTATTAAATGAGGCGAGATTGCCAGACGGAGGTTTAATGAGCGAACCGTTATTAGCGCCCCGCGACGGTTGCTCTTTGATAATCGCAACAACGGCCGCTGGCAACTCTTTAAAACTTTCAAGCCTCTGGTGCCGCAATTATGCGTAAAAGAAAATAGTAGATGAGGTCATAGGCTCGCTTAAAGCCAACCCCTATTTGATGGAGGTCGGGCGTCACTTCGGTATCGTGGCAAAACAAAATCAAATGCCAAGGGCTGCGCTGATCTGCTCGACCGCAGTTTCATTTAATTTCATTCATTTTATCGAAACTTACAGCGTTACATGGCATACAATAACAAAATTGAAATTGACTAAATTAAAGCTTATACATATGTAGCGTAATACATATATTGAAAGTATCTCAAATTCAAAATTCTTTATTAAATCTATAAAGTTACACATATTTTAGTTGCAAAGCCATCCTAACGAGGCATTGCCTGTACTAAGGTAGGCATAATGTAAAAGAATGTAGAGTGGTTTACGTAGAAACGACCCTACATTCGTACGTACTTATAAACGTTCTGTCAAATTCGGTCCGTGACCAGAATGGAGGACGGAGAAATTCGTCCAATTTGATAGTAAGGGTGCGAGGTTGGCCGGTGTTTACACTTACCAATGATTTGCGGTTATGGCTCTTACGGGCTCTTAAGGCTCTTACAGATTGATTATGTAACGTGTTGTCTATTAACCCCTGGATAGTGTAACGACCCTTAAGTATCGTTACATGCAATCAATAAATGCATTGATTTCCAGTGAAATGCACTGACACAAATTCAGCTATTATTCTACCACGTGAAGCGATGAATCGGCACAATGAAACAATACTTTTACTCGGAATATTTTGTATTGCATCATTTTTCGGCCTATATAAACCGGCGAAAATATGACCAAAGTAGCATTCCTCGAGTAATCACGTCCCCCAAGACAGCGGCGGCATATTCGGTACCCCTCTCACGAGGCGAGTCAACGGGTCCGGCTTCTTGGTTACCTTTTCCTTCCTTTCCTTATCGAGGCGAGACGCACCAGTCTGTATTCCCACAGACTTGAGCCGTGCCCAGTACGAGGTACTAGGAGCACAAGTACAATCTTTATCCATACACCTTCGTAACTTCAGGCAGATAGCCACTACATTCGCGTCAATATATCCTATTCGGGAAGCGTTACAAACTAGCAATATCGAACTCTCAATAAATACCTTCTGATACACTTTAAATCGACTTTTAATACGGAGATAACCCACAGTTGACACCACCACCTCACACCGAATAACTTGGAGTCTAGTGAGGGGTGGTCCCTCACAATAACCATTCTCGCCGGATGGCGTTTTTCAGCTGTGATGAGTCGCGGCCGCCTATATCCGTATTTAAGCAATTATGCAATTATTTGCGGAAAAAGTCGTCTTCATTGAATAATCCACCGTTATACATTATAATGAGTGTACTAACACCCCTTATAAACAAAAAAAAATGAGGGTCGAAAACATGCCGTCGTGAGTTTCATTTTCATGGCTGGCTCTCTATGGGTTAAGTCATTGCGTTCCTTCCATGGCAGACAGAATAGCATGATGTCATTATAACATCCTGGAGTGGTGGGTTCGCCCGTAGTAATCGACATCCTTCAATGCTGAAATACGACATATTGTTTCTAAAAAGTCACGGTAAAGCAATAAATGAAAATCACACGCAAACGCCACATGGGCCTATCTTGAGATTTTTACACAGCCACAACACGATAAAGCACGATAAAATTTATTCTCAGTAAACTTAAAGTTAATTATCTTTATCTTTTCGATATAAGAGGTACATCGACTTACGTAAGAATTACGTAATCCATTGTCGGTAAAGAGCTGTTCTGCCCCCGAGGCTTAGATACATTTTAATGAGGGTAAATATGGTTTAATTGCTTCGTTGCTAATTAGTTGGTAATATGTGAAAAGCTTTTATTTTACTTTGTTCGTTCGAGTTTTATTGAGTCGGTCATGTACTCAGATTGAGTACATAGTCGAGAACAGATTATGACGCAACGTCTGGAGCAACTCCTGGTGCCCCTCGCCTCTGCACCACCTGCCTCGGCTCCCCGCTCACACTCAAGTCTTCGTATAATCTGTAACCGCTACGCGAGCGCTATGGACAACGCTACACCTTGCAGCGGCGCCCAGGCGCTTAGCCATATTAAACATGTATAAGTTCGGACTCAATAAAATATATTCTACATACTGCTCATCATAACTTAGTTTGTGAGGATTGCTACTTTAACTTATTTTTATCTTAGAGAGTATATTTTACCTTATATTCATATCATTTTATTACTATAATAGTATATATGTCATAATAAAGGCACTAAAATAATTCTTTTAACGTAAATTTAAGCACACAGAAAATGTTAAAAACCACACAGAAATACAATTAAAAAAGAGAAAGAAAATAGACAGGAAATATAAGAAAATGCAAAAAGATAATTAAAGGTTATAAAGCATTAACGATATTGACTTAAAAAGCATTAACGCTAGTCATCACAAGAATAATATTCCTCCTGTAAGCTAAACGCCTTATCTGTGAGATATCCTTCAGGTGACTCTTAAATACAATACAATAAAATACAAAATAATTTATTGTAAAATTAGAGTCCTGTTCACCCTAGAACGGGCTAGTTCCAGTTGGGTTGTCCAGGGTAGACTGTCTACCCTGGACAACGGCGGCTGCAACGTCACCGAAACGTCGGGTGCTACAAATTTCACGCGGTAAATTCGTTTTCTATCCTATTTATAATGTCAAACAACCGCGATAGTCTTCGATTTTATACTGAAGAAATGGTTAAAAAATTGGCAAAAATTGTTTTAGCGGTTCGTCGTGTCATGGTTAGTTTAATTCATGAAGAAGTGATTTTTTTTGATACGTAGTGCACAGAGTACTTTACATAATCACTTAGCGATGAAAAGGCATCCATACAATGTGTACCCAGAATGCTTACGAACGCGTACAAAAAAACTAGACCGATTTCACAGCGCTCTTTGCATTTATAACAACAGGATCTTGACTGTCCTTTGGCTCAATTCAAAACTATGGACGAAACAAGGCTTCACAATTCTCTTAACGCCTATACTTGACTACGGTGATGTTTGTTATATAGATGCCAGTGAGGTTATTTTGAATAAGCTAGAGCGTCTGCAAAATATCTTACTCAGGTATGTTTTTAATTTGCGAAAGTTCGACCACGTTAGCTGCTTTCGTGAGCAACTTCATTGGCTTCCTATTCGCGATCGAAGAAGTTTTCATACGTTGTCGCTACTCTACAACATACTCAATAAGCCCACTTCACCCTCCTATCTAAAGGAGAATTTCCACCCTTTGGGAGGCCACGGTCTTCCACTTCGATCAAGCCGGGATAACACACTCGCCATTCCGATACATCATTCTTCTGTTTACACGCACTCTTTTACAGTTCATTCTGCTCGTTTATAGAATCAGCTCCCTCACTCTATCAGGCATGCACCTTCGCTGCATACTTTCAAAAAATTGTTGAAGAAACATCTATTTTTACACAGCCACTAACCAAATACCTCACCTTGTCCTCTCCTTTATCCTTCCCTGGGCAACCTTAGCATTAGTTACTGACATGTATCTGTATAAGTTTATTTTAAATTTAACTTTACTACTTCTTTGTGTATTGTACGGTGAAAATTAGGAATTATTTTATCAAATGGTTGACTGTAAGATATCGCTATAGCGATAAGTCCGCCATTTGTGCATAAATTGTCTTTTTTATAAAACCAGCGTAATATTCATTAAGTTATGTTTTTATAGCACAATAAAGTTATTCTATTCTATTATATTCTACAATTATGACCCTGAAATAAAACAACAGCCAACAACCTGGAAACCATTTTGACATCCTAAGAAATACAAGGCCATTAATCCATCGGAATGTCCATGGTAAGTCCGTCGGTAAGTTCTGGGACAATCGAGAGGTCACGATTATTGAATATATTGATCACGGATTGACTATTACGGGGGCTGTATATGCTGAACAAATAAAGAAAATTGCAAAACGAAATACGTCGATAATGATTCCTACCCAAACGACTTACATGTAATAAACTTGTGAAATATGTAATGAAGAGCAATAATAAAAAAATACATTTCGATATAGTAACAAACTTTGCCATTCTACAGTAAACGATTTAATTATTATGCGGTAAGTATATTGACGGTCGTGAGTTGGCACTTGTTGCGGAATGAATTCATCCTGAGCAGTTTTGTGAGGAAGTTTCAAACTCTTGCATCGCGGCACCGGCGCAAAGAATTCAAATTACGGGTCACATTTTATTGGTCCATCAATATTATATTATGGAGCAACTTCCGGTGCTCAGAAACGATCATTTTGTCGTTTCCGCCGCAGATAAATGGACGTTTTATTGGGCGTCGCTTTATGCGGATGTTCGACGGAATGATGTAACCGCCGGCAATTTGTCATACCGAACAGGGAGCCGCCTTTTATCTGCACATATTTAGGGATTTGATATCGTCCTTATTTTACGTGTAACTATCATGTTGTAATAATGCTATATCAGTTTTGTTTATGGAGGGTGAAAATTTAACGAAGTCACGTGAGTAAGCGGTAAATTGGTTAAGCATTCGCGTCAACAATAATGTTAACTGCGTTAACTACATGACCACGTCGATGTTAACTACATCACAATATTTGGCTTTACTGATCAGAGTATACAGATGCTTACAGAGCTTAAGCTTAATTTAACTAAACACACACAAGTCTTACACAGTAACAAGTATAGATCGACTGATCGGATTAAACAAGATACCAACAGACACACGTCTTACACAGTAACAAGTATAGATCGATTGATCGGATTAAACAAGATACCAACAGACAGCTTTCTAAAATCATTTGGCCGTCATGCTTAAAACACATTCCCTGATTTGGCGAACATGTCGGCTGAAGCATTGGGTGGAGTTTCTCCCATCTAAAGGCCTTACACGGAATTCTGGAGTACCTTAGCGTCGGATTCAAAATACTTCTTGCAAATGCTCTAATATTGTCTTTAATGGACTATGACGACTTTGTGTATGGTGCCTGACTGAACGGAGACTACATAGAATGCAAAATGCCTGTGAAAGATTTTGCTTTAGGATACCTCAACGCCATCATGTGTCAATTTTCCTAGCATGGCTTATGTTAAGTATGTGTAAAATAATGCAGATTCTTCTTCAATCCTTGTACTTAATGTAGTACGCAGTTGTGTGTCGCGATATATTTTCTCGCTCCTGACTTGGTCCAATATTGACAGGACCATATAACTATTCAATCCATTCATATTTCCCAAGCACAAAACCACAAATTGTCAGTGCAATTTCCTCTTTTTACTTTGCGGTTGTATGAAATCGGTTGGGAATGGCATGGCGATCGCAATAAATTCGAATATTCAAGGGCCTCTACAAAGTACATTAATAAAGGAAAATGTTTAGAGGCCAAAGATTTTTAGATTTTATTTTAGAATGATAAACTACTTGTTAATTTGATTATTACCATGTTTATTCGTTTGTTTATAATTTTTATCGTGTTTACTTAGTGTTAAATATTATGGTTTTGATTATTTCGGATTATGTTTTTTTGATTTATTTGATTTCAAATGTTAGGATTTTTTGATTTTTGATTTATTTGATATAGATAATTTTATTTTACTTTCATTAAATAGTTGTTACCTGTACAGAAGTGAATCCCGAAAACCAGGTAGGTATATATATATATGTATATATATATATATATATATATATATATATATATATATATATATATATATATATATATATATATATATATATATATTTATATATATATATATATATATATATATATATAAATATATATATATATATATATATATATATATATATATATATATATATATATATATATATATATATATATATATATATATATATATATATATATATATATATATATATATATATATATATATATATATATATATATATATATATATATATATATATATATATATATATATATATATATATATATATATATATATATATATATATATATATATATATATATATATATATATATATATATATATATATATATATATATATATATATATATATATATTATATATATATATATATTTGATTGGTTTTTTGTAAAATTTCTTTTTTTATAAGAATTCGTTTAAAGGATGACACTTTGATGAAAAAATAAAAATAATAAAAGCCACTTACATAGCTGGAAGGTTTTCCCGGACTGGATTGGGAAATGCTTATTTTAAATGAGATGTATGCCTGGATGAGCACCACTTTCGACAGTGCAATGTAGGTTTAATGGGATCCCTAAATCGCTAGCGAACGATCGCCCTTCATCCACATCTCAAAAACAAAGCGTATCCTTTTGTAAACCAAAATAAAATGTCTTTATTAAAGACAAATTAAAGCAAAAACAATGAAAAAAATCACAATGAATGGTCTCTTAAATGCGAAATGACATACAGAAAATTCGATTTGAAATTCGAATTTTCGATATATATAAATATATATATATATATATATATAATATATATATATATATATATATATATATATATATATATATATATATATATATATATATATATATATAATATATATATATATATATATATACATATATATATATATTATATATATATATAGTATAATATATATATATATATATATATATATATATATATATATATATATATATATATATATATATATATATATATATATATATATATATATATATATATATATATATATATATATATATATATATATATATTATCATGAGAATAAATGCAATTGCAAATTGCATTGGAAGTTTTATTACAAACCCTTTGTCTATTGTTATTTTCAAATTTTAAGTTTGTTTTTTGTCTATTTTTTTCCTTTTACAGCTGCTAATAAATATATTTATTTTTGATATTATTAATAATATAAAGCTATATTTAGGGCATTTAATTTTATAACCTACTAACTCTGTGAAGCGATTATATACCAGACCTATTTCGTAATGTACAAATTGATCACAGATTATGATAAAGTGTATCTAGGGCAAGATAGACGATTTAGTTACCTATATTAAACGAGTCATGGTGAAATAATTTTCACAAGAAACATATTTAAAATTTCATTTAAAACATAATAGCAATTCGTACAATCATAGATGGAAAAAAAATATATTAAAGATATTCAAAACATTAGTTAGAATAAAAAACCAGTAGATAAAATCATCAGCCATAGAATAATCAATAGCTGTAACAAAGCTAAACAAAAATAAATATTCATCATATGCTTAACTAATAATATTTAGTATTAGTAATAAAATAAAATATAAAACAATAACAATAAGGCTCTACTTCTTTGAGTCATTAAAATGGACACAATATTTAAAAAGTCATGGCCCATTAAATTCGGCCAGATCAGAGAAAGGGTGGCCTATCAGCATCTCCTTCGTGTTTTTTTAATTTTTCATCCTTCAGCTTTTTAACAGTGGTAGAGAGTAGATTTTATAATTAAATGCTAAGGTATGAGTAGCTTTTCTGTACATTTGGCAGTGGTATTCGGCATATGCATAAAAGGTAGCTGCCGCAGGTATGGTGCGAGTGAATGTCCGCATTAATTGCAGTTTCTACGAGGTGCTGTCTAGCATACACATTAAACTTATATGAACGCCGAATACGTAGTCATTATCCTTGCCTTTCTGAAATATCCTTTGCATGAGGTCCTGCTCGTTACCTGATTCATGCGGAACAGTAATCTCTTATGCAAAATTAAGCTATAAAATACCGCAATGACATAGCAATAAAATACCTTCAAAAAACATTTGACATAATTTCCCGAAAGAGACTTATCCTACGCATACGCCCTTTGTCCTCGAAGCTCATTAGCTTTGACGACACAACTATAGAAATGACGCAGCCTCTTTGTGCCTAGGCGTATGAAAAGGCCGGAAACGAGGTCATTAGCCATTATCTGGCGGTGGTGGCATTAAAAATTGGCCGGCTAATTGAGCCGAGAGTCGATTATGGAGCGATGCTGCGATTCCGGACCACTGAGCCGTGCGTTTCGAATGGCAGAGCGGCCGCGCGCCGCCCAAAATAAATTTAAATGCCGGTGAATTATAACAGTCGACGCTCCGCAGCTGGAAACTTTTAATTTGATCGTTTATCGCCACGATTTGCCACCTGTAACAAATGGTCTGTTTTCCGCGTGGGAGCACAATGGAAAAGAATGCCATTAGCCACCGGCAAGACCTCTACTTACACGCATTGTACTATCCTACTAATATTATAAACGCGAAAGTTTGTATGTATGTATGGATGTTTGTTACTCTTTCACGCAAAAACTAATGGATGGATTTTGATGAAACTTTACAATAATATAGCTTACACATCAGAATAACACATAGGCTATAATTTATAAATATATAGCGTGAATTATCTAAAATATAACGATAACTGTCACATAAGTAGGAAAAAAAATCTAAGAAATTGACATTCGAAATTTAAATTCTATCCTACTATCCTACTATAATATTATAAACGCGAAAGTTTGTATGTATGTATGTATGTTTGTTACTCTTTCACGCAAAAACTAATAAATGGATTTTGATGAAACTTTACAATAATATAGCTTACACATCAGAATAACACATAGGCTATAATTTATAAAGATATATGGTTTTCTATCATCATTATCACAATTTTCCATCACCACGCGGGTGAAACCGCTGGGCGCAGCTAGTCCTTTATAATAGAATAGAACAGAATAACCTTATTGTCATAAAAAACATTACGTAGTGAATATTACACTGGTTAAAAAAAATGATGCACAGATAGCGGACTTACTACTATAGCAATATCTTACAGTAAACCATTTGACAAACAAATTATTTTTCTTGGTAAAGGAAAGTATTGCGAACGCACTTCTGTGTGTCTGTGTATCTGTTGGGGCGGAAGCTTGGGAAAGGGGGTTGGGGGAGGGTTTGAGCGGGTTAAGGAGTGGGTAGGGGAGATGTTGGAGAGAGTTTGGGGGGTTTTAGGGGGTGAGTTGGGTTTAGGAGAGTTTAGCACGAGGGGGGGGGGGGGGGGGGATTGTCTGTTTGCCAGGAAAGTCTTGGATGGACACAACCGATTTTTAAAATTTTCATCGTACAGTACACACAAAAATAATGACGTTATATTTATAATAAACTTATACAAATATATATTAGACTAGGGTTACAGCATACCATTTTTTACTAATTTTGTCCAGGGAAGGATAAAGGAGAGAACGTTATATTTATAATAAAGTTATACAAATATATATTAGACTAGGGTTACAGCATCCCATTTTTTACTAATTTTGTCCAGGGAAGGATAAAGGAGAGAATAGTTTGGTGGTATTTGGTTAGTAGCTGAGCTAAAGCAATTGTTTATTCGAATAGCTATTTAAAAGTGAGCAGCAAAGGTGTATGTATGCCTGACAGAGCTGTGAGAGCTGATTCCATAAACGAACAGAATTCCTTTTCGAGAACCTTATTGGATAGGAGACTATAAAGCTATTCACCATGCCGAAACCCCATATCAACACGAGCAATTGATGGATTATGCTTACATATGTTTTTTTAAAGACAAATTAAATTAGGTGGGGAACATCCGTATACTACTATTGTACGGATGTTCTCCACCTAATTTAATTACATAATACACTACATCCGTACAACCTTGATTTCAAATACACAATTTAAAACTACTAATTGATTTAAGACTATTTGAAGGTACTACTTAAACTGCAATATATGTATAAAACTAACTAACCAAGAATATGGCTTACATTATCATAGCTATCATCCGTGATCATTAGTAATAGCTAATCATTACCAATATGACCACACGACTGGTCCTCTTATTCCTATTCGCCCTAATATCAGAATTTTATCAGAAACCGGCATATTTTACCTACTAGAACCCGTATAATTCAGCTACTTCCTGATTTTTCTGCCCTAGATAAGCAGCTTGATGTTGTTCAGTAATTTTGTCGGTATCTGCGATTTAATACGTCATCATCGCAGTTGGGTCATTATGACCCGTGTATTAGGGTCGGCCCAACTCACATGTCAGCACCCATCCGGTAGCTTCCAAGCAGAAGTGCGAGCCCGGGTAGGACTTTGTGCCTGCGGGCCAGTTTCCCTGGAAGTCGTCCCTTCGGGCGCTAACCCGGGGGAGATAAACGGGGAGTCTGGAAACGATTTTGTTTTCCTATAGATCGGGAGTGGTGGTTAACCTTACGGCAATCGCTCTTGAAAAGACCAATTCGGTCACCCGATACCGGTGACTAGCCAGGCAAAGGACGCCGTGGTCCTCGATAGATGCGGTAAACAAATCACCGCTACTTAAGGGAGAGGACTGCGTAAGCGACCTCGAACCCGTAACCAGTCGAGAGGCCTGGAGAGAAATCGAAACTGGAAGTAAGGGCGTGAGGTCGGCCGCTGGTGCACGCCCGGTGTCTCGCGGTAATGCGTTGGTTTCTTACGGGCGAGTGGCGTAACTATAGAGTGGTCTGTCGAGTCTCCAAGTCTTCTACGCTCACCTCACGGTAGACAGAACGATTAATATCGTTTAAACTTCCTGAGTTCATGGGTTCGCCCTTTGTATTCGACACATCCTAGTACTATTATATATAATAATTCTCTGTAGATATGAAATCGAAAATTAATTACCATTATAAAATAATTAAAAACGGGACTTCACCAGGTGAAGTTACACCCTATGTTTCAGTGTTATTGGAAACACTGACGTAGTATCAGTCATCGTCAGCTGTAATTCAATTGTTCGCTTCCAGAATAGTCATCTCAACAAATCACACAAATAAGGGTTCCTAAAATTGTCTCAAATATCTCAAAAATCCTAAAAGGTTTTTGTAAGCCGTTTGTAAGGCAAATCGCCAGCGTCACATATCTATATATATAAAACAAAGTCGGGTTTGTTCGAACACTTATAACTCGAGAACGGCTAGACCGACCTTCATGGTTTTTGATTTGTAGTATTTGTCTCCGTCCCGAATAGCAGAATAACTATTTTATTAAAAACTTAATAAAATAGTTACTAAAAACGAATAGCAGAATAATACAGAAGAATAAAAAACTTAATAAAAACGAATAGCAGAATAACTACTTATTAAAATCAAAAATTAGAAGTGTCGAAAATTTAAATAAAAGAAAAAACATTCCTATACAAAATGTAAATCAGTGTTTTTCTCATGGTCAGTTGTACGTGGCATGTTCACATGTCGGCAAATCATCCGCTTTATTTATTCTTGCGCCTGATAAAAAAACAAAAAGTGTCGTATATCCCAAGGTGCTTCAATGAAGAGAATTAAACCGAGTGCATCTAATGCTGCACAATATGTAATTAGTTTAATTCAATCATGTCTTGCTGACACGCGATTGATATATTTAATTTTTGTGCTTTTATATTTCTTTTTGTGTTATTATCTTAATAAAGTAGTGAGCTTAATATTTATTTTGTATTCATTGTATTACTTTCATAAAATCATAAATTAAGTTCAGCTAATCGTAACACGACATTCATTGACTGTTAGGCGGTACGAAGTTCGCCGGGTCAGCTAGTTCTATATAGTGTATCGAAACACTTAGCTAGTAGCCTCCAAACGCTCACAGGCATTCGCTCCATAAGCATCGTATAAAATATAAAACTGGTCGAAGAAAAAATCATGATGAGCTTCGACATTGACTTTTTTTTTAAGAATTCGATTATTTTGCGGGTGCTTTACAGTAGTAAGAGACTAAATAAGGTCTGAGGACCTGCCGATTAGTTACGCCAACATACTGCAACATTAAAATCGAAGAATATCGTTGCAATTTCAATGTATTCGTAAGACTATGCTTGACATTATAAATAAGTTTATAAGTATGTTTATAGCGTCCGACGTTTCGACAATGTTGCAACCACCGCTGTCCAGGATAGCGGAGTTAACAAACCACTGGCTGCAGTTTCAAAATCCCATTGTGCTATCCAAAAAACAATCTTATTTTTCCGACATGATCCGGGATGCCATTGATATAGGAGGAATCCGATCTTCAAAAATGATGGATTTTAACTCTTTAACTATTGTGCTACGTCCAATATTTTTTTTAATGTTTTCGAAGCCCATCGCCGAACGCATAGACGTAACACATACAGGATACAGTGAATGTTGTGTGCATGGAGGATTTTAGACAAAAGTCCTGCGCGTCGAACTCGTCGCCCCACCGCCTCTATTATAATCTGTGCAGTGGCAGCAGTTTGCCGTCCACGCGCTTCCGTCTACAATAGACAACAGTTTTACTATTAGTCCTAGATCTTAACCCTGATCCGTGATTAGTCCTAGATCTTATCCCTGTAAGAAAAAAACATATTCATTTTGTTGTAAAGTCGAGGAGCAATTAAAGAAAAATGTTTCTGTGCAAAACTTGTTCGCCTATTTGGGATATGTTATGCTTATATGTTATTCCTTATGCTGTATGTTATTATTAAAATAAAATTAATAAAAAAATGTATTTTCCTAAAGAAATAAGTAAATAAGTAAACATTATTTTAGTATACTTCGATTTATCTCCTAATAAGTCTTTTATTTTGGGGGAGCTCTGCCATGTGTGGAGAATAGTCTAACCTGACGAGCGGCTTTTAAATGTATCGGCCGATTCGGTTGTAGCCCTCTTGTATGCCGGATTTCCTAGCCCGTTGATTTGTTTATGTTCCCCACGTACGCCGAGCGCGCAACTACGCGACAATCTTAATACAGCCATTTGGGACCTCGCGCGTGACCCGCTTCCCTAAGGAGAAAGGGAAATAAGAGACCGCGGGAATCACCTCCAAACCCAAACGGATACACAGATAAATACATAAATGAAACCAACCGAGGTCGACGACCTTTTGAGCTTTTACTTCCTCAACCCAAAGGAAAGTGTTATGAACACGCTAAAAAATCAAAAACGGAAATATCCATTTTGACCCCTAAGATATATCCTTAGAGTCGACTAGATGACTAAGAAGTAACGTATCTGGGAGTCACGCTCGATCAGAGACTCGCTTGGAACAGCCCCCTAGATAAAACAATTCATAAAGCTAAAAGTGCTTTGGGTATAAGCAGAAGACTGGCGGGGAAAAACTGGGGCCTTAACCCCAAGATCTCCCACTGGCTATACACTGCTATTGTGAGGCCGATAATCTCGTACGCCTCGGTGGTATAGTGCAACAAAGCCAACCAGAAAACTGTGATTTCCAAACTAAGCAATATCCAAAAGACGGCGTGCCTCATGACAACTGGCGCAATGTCCTCCATTCCTGGAGCAGCTCAAGATGCACTGCTGAACTTACCGCTTCTACACATTCACTTAAAACAGGTGGCGAAAAACTGCATGTACAGACTGTCTATCCAGAAGAAGGCAAACTGGATCTTATAAGCACTAAGATCAATTCTTAAATCAGTCAGTGAAACTCCAACACTCAACATGGTATCAGACATCATGCTTTTATTCCTCAACCTTGGAAAACTTTTTACAGTGGAACTGCCGCCCAGAGACGACTGGCTAAAAAAAACAACTGCACTGGGAGGCTGGTAGCCTTGAATGGTGTGCTGATGGGTCGAAATCGAGACTTGACGTAGGCTGCGGTATATATAGCGCCTATGCGGGGATTGACCAAACTTCGAAAGAAGTGTAAACTTGGGAAAATACGCCTCCATATTACAAGCGAAGGTATAAGCCATTATTAAATGTGTGAACTCCATAAGAACAACGCTAATCACAGTATCTATATCCACTCGGATAGCAAGGCAGCTCTTATGGCACTAGCCTCGAATACCATTTATTCAAAGCTGGACCTGATTTTCCTAGGCGAAAAGAATAGGGTAATTCTAAAATGGGTTCCCGGCTATGCAGGAATCGTGGGAAATGGACAAGCCGACGAACTTGCTAAGACGGGAGTATAGGGAACGTTATACGGCCCTGACTGAACCTGGCTGTGGCGTACCATAAAGCCTTGCAAATCTAATGCTAAAAAAAATGTTTAGAACAATCCGTAAACCACTGGAACAACACGACAGGTTTGAATCATTCTAAAGCGCTAATTAAGGCTTACGACCGTAAGACAGCCCGTGAGGCCTTATCGCTAAATAGGAACAATCTACGCATACTGGTGAGGGCGCTCACGGGGCATTGTGGCCTGAACAATGAACAACCTCAAGCTCCAAGACACGCAAATGTGCAGGTTCTGCCAAGGGGCAGAGAAAACTCCCCTGCACCTCATGTGCGAGTGAGGCCCGCTGATGCGTAAAAGATACACCCACTTGGGTGGTCATTACCTCCAAACTGGTAAGGCAAAACAATCTGGCGTCAAAAGCCTGTTGCGGTTCTTAAATGATACGAGGCTTAGTATAGAACTATAGTAGGTGGCGAACACAATAAATCAGCAATGGTCGAAGTGTTCATCAAATAAAAAAATAAATAAAATAAGACCATTTTCAGATTGAAGTCTGATTGTGAGTCTGTATTGGTATGTGCATGTGTGTGTGTGAGGGTGTGTATGTGTATTATAGGGTGTGTGTGTGTGTGTGTATTCCTCAACGAACCTACAAAAATACTACAAATATACTACATTTACTATGTAAATCACTTGACACAATCACTATCGGCGGCGGGGGGGGGGGGGGGGGTTGTCTAAACTTAGCGCTGGCTGATGCGCCCTTTGCCCCTCATGATCACAATTCAGATAAGTTTTAAGACAAATGACTTCACGTCGACAACTATCCTCGGCTCTCTACGAAACATACGTCTCCAGATCTCCCACGGTCATTCGCTAGATAGGCAGCGTGTCTAGGAGACCAGACGACTAGAGCTGTCAACTACAACGTGCGAACCCGTCACCTCAGAAAGTTTTAATGATAAAAGATCGTTCTGTCTCCCGTGAGGTGACCGCGGAAGACTGGACGAAAAAAATCCACTGTCTAGTTACGCCACTCGCCCGCAAGAGACCAACGCCATACCGTGAGATAACCAGGTTAATCACCCAGAGGGCTGACTCTCCCGCCCTTACTTCCAGTTGCAACCAGATTACTCCGGTCTCCCTACTGTTTACAGGTTTGAGGTCGCTTGCGCGGTCCTCTCCTTTTGGGTAGCGGTGATACGGTGTCTACCGAATCTATCGCGGACCACCGCGTCCTTTGCCCGGCTGTTCACCCGGGATCAGGTAGCCGATTGGTCGTTTCAAGAGCAGTTGCTGTAAGGTTAACAGGTACCCTCGCTAACATTCGCTACTATTCGGTCAGCTGGCAGCTAATGGGCCCATGATGGGTTGGCCACGAAGACCCATGTGTTCAGCGTCGGCCACACTCACGGGTCAACACCCATCCGACGGCCTCCACGCACGGGGTGCGAACCTGGGTAGGACTCTGGTCTTGGTCAGTTTCCCCTGGGAATCAAACTTCTGGCGCTCCTGGACGGTCTGCGCACCGTGCGGCGTAAGCCAATCGACTGTGCACTCTGACTAACAGTCGGGGGAGTCTGGAAGCAGTACTGTTTCCTATAGAGCGGGGGTGGTTGCGGACCTTACGGCGACTGCTCTTGAAACGACCATCGGCTATCCGATCCTGGGTGAACAGCCGGGCAAAGGACGCTGTGGTCCGCGATAGATTCGGTAAACACCGTTTCACCGCTTCGTAAGGGAGAGGACCGCGCAAGCGACCTCCAACTCGTGACCAATCGAGAAACTGGAGTAATCTGGTCACAATTGGAAGTAAGGGCGTGAGTGTGAGCCCGCCGGGTAACACTCCTGGCTATCTCGCGGTTAAGGCGTTGGCCTCTTACGAGTTTGTGGCGGAGCTCGACGGTGGACCGTCCAAGTCTTCTGCGCTCACTCCAGGGAGATAGAACGACTAATCGTTAAAACTTACTGAGGTGACGGGCTCGCCCGCTGTAGTCAACAACCCTAGTTGTGGGTTATTATAGTTTTAGTACTGAATTGAGCAAAAATATGTAAATTAACAGCCTAGGTACCTAAAAGAAAACAAAATAAACGGCAAGAAGCTTCCTCGGCACTTCTAGGATTTCATTTATTTTCCTAATTGTCCCATTTGTTCTGTGAGAAACGGAGAGAGAATCCCGGGGGACGACCAACTCGGCAGGCAATAGTAATTATACGATCGGTGCGCTGATAAATTAATTCCACTTTGAAAACTAGTCGTAAGATTGTGAAAGCACTTTTCAAGACGCCTAGCGCTGGACTCGGATCGGTTTGTGTTTCGTAGCTCTAATCAACTCACCGATGCGATGAATAAAATAATAGACAAAATTTCAACAAAAAAAAGTAAAAAAAAAAATTAGGAGAAATAAGTTCAAAGTTCTATGTTCAATGTTTATTTATTCCAAAAAAACCCGGCGAGGCCATAGAACTTACAATGAATAAATTATTTTTTTATAATATTCATATTTTAAACATATCATATATCTGGCAAAAATAATATTAGATCACGTTAGAAATCTGAAAGTCAATAAACTATACAAAATCAACCATTACATTGTCTAAATATTAAAAAGAGCATTAAGAAATATCAAAAATAGAAATACCAAATCCAAAAAAAAACAAGTATAAATCTATAAATAAAAAAGGAAAAATAATAGAAAGGCAAATCCATTGAATGATCTCGCAAATAAATAAATCAATAATAATAATAATAATCAAAGAGTCCAATGTGTAAAAAATCAAATAATAATCAAAGTAAAAATATAAAAAAAAGCAATAATTCCTAAATCATGTTACATAATCAGTAAGTAAATTATCTATTAAATTAAGTGTTCAGAATAGGATTAAAATAGAAGTTAAAAAAATAAAAAATAAATAAAATAAATAAAAATTATAAAATAATAATTAGTAATAGTTTTAAACTTGGCATAGATGTTCTTTGATGCGCACTGTTAAACATACTAAAAGTCCCCTACTCTATCTGTTGCGCTCGCGCCGCCATCTTGGAAAAATGGCACCCCGATTCAGTTTTTCGCTTATATCTTGCTAAGTGTAGCAATATCGAAAATATGCTTTATGTTAAAGTAAAGCTTATAAAATTCTCTAAAAAACTGTTATATACATTTTTTCATATCATCTATTATTAATATGAAAACGGCCTAGTCAACTGACAATTGAAAATCAAACTGAAGACTTGGTGCAATATTTTGCATGGGAACCCTGCCTCTTGTGATTTAAGGTTCATACTTGGCATTCCTTAGGAGGTCCTGAGTGGATTTAACCCAGGAGCCATCGGTGGCCGCAGCGCGGATGTCGGGGGGAGAAGGGGGGAAATTTTATTCCACCGCACTTCACTTTGAGCCCTATACCTCGTAAACTATAGGTATTAGGGCAAATCGGATATCATTTTCGGATAACTAAATTATTGGCAATTCATTTTCGGAGGAAAAAAACACCCATCCATAAAAATAAAAACAAAATTTTGTAGAGAATTTCATAAGCTTTACTTTTTACATGAAGCATATTTATGATATCGCTAAAGTAGCGAGATATAAGCGTAAAACTGAACCAGGGCGCCATTTTTACAAGATGGCGGCTCTAGCGCAACAGATAGAGTAGGGAACTTTTAAATGTCAAAATTTATTTATATTTGACTGGGCTATATAATTTCAACAGGATTTTGATAAAAATGGGACCATTCTGCAAGTATATCCTTTAAAAAAAAATCTGTTCATAAATGACAGAGTTCTGAGGTAGCAAACATAAAAAAAAGATACAGCCGAATTGATAGCCTCCTCCTTTTTTTGAGTCGGTTGTTTAAATAACGATGGATTTTTTCTAATCGAATAATCTGTTAATATCCGAATCCGAATAATCGAATAAAAGTTACGGCCGCTTAAGTCAATCCGATTGGGTTTTTTTAGCTAATAGCTAAAATCAAACAAAGCGTTTTAAAGCGAATTTAGAAATGAAGAAAAATAAAGCCTTGGTTGGATGAAGCAAGATTTAAACTTAATGTAAAAAAGACAAAGTGCATGGTCTTCAATATTAACAAGACGTTACAGGTACTAGAAAACTTTAATGTAACTATTCATGAATGCTCAGACAATCGACAATGTCAGTCTTCCTCTTTAGAGAGAGTAAAAAAATATTTGGGCATTACAATTGATCAAAATCTACTTGCGTCTAGGTGCGTCAGCTAGGTTTCATTTTTAGAGAGTTAAGAAACATTTTGGAGCCAGGAACGTTCAAGATGGCAGTGAAACAGTTATATATTACGGTATCATACCTTGGGGTGGTTGTTCCAAAACCATTCTGCAGCCACTCTATGTTGCACGAAAGAGTGTTATAAAAACCATTAAATTTCCTAGTCATTTACTATTAAAGGAGTTCAATGTTTTAAGCGTTAGGTTATTGCATACAACCAAAGACAAAACTAACATTAACAACCAGGAGAGCAGCTGGAGATTTTATGAACATCCTATTAGCCCCTTGAGGGGCAAACGGGACAATTGTCCCACAATTGAAATTACCGTAGAGCGGCAAAGGGGACATCTGTCCCAGCCGAGATCGGCGCCGATGTTTTCCAATTATTTACCCTTGATACCTCACATAAATCATACGGCCTGTGGTATGTGCGAAAAGAGGAGAAGATTCTCTGTCGTTAACTAGTTGGTTCATTATTTTTCATACAGTCGCCATTTTTTAGTCTATGATTGAACCAAACCAAACCAAAAACTTCAATATTCATGTTGATTTTCAACACCGAATATTTTTATATTTTTGTATGGGTATAAAGAAAACGAAGTCATAGGTGAAGCATATTATAATTATTATAAAAGTATTCACAATTTCTTGCATAGGGTGATTTATTTCCAGAAAAAAACATAGAAATATTGGACATGGCAGTTTTTTCTGTACCACAACTTTTTTATTTTTTTTATTTATTTATTAAAGGTAAAGCACAAAATATAATTTACTGCAGCATTACAAAAAAAAATGTGTTCGGACCAGTAGCGAAAAATAGAG
The DNA here is from genome assembly GCA_944548615.1 of Micropterix aruncella. Classification (NCBI taxonomy): domain Eukaryota; kingdom Metazoa; phylum Arthropoda; class Insecta; order Lepidoptera; family Micropterigidae; genus Micropterix; species Micropterix aruncella. The sequence continues at coordinate 12,582,503 of OX155960.1, forward strand.
CACACTGCAGTATCTTGGTCACTGCGTCAACACCGCCTAACTAGGCCTAGGCCTGTACTAAGGCAGGTGTACCAGGAAATATTTTACCTGTGCACACAAAAAAAGTAAAAAATTAACAACTAAACTTAAAAATTAAACATGTTAAAAAAATAAATTAAAATATCATCAAGAAGTATTTCAAATTATAATCATAAAATTATCGAGTAAATAAATAAAAATCGAAATTATAATAATAGTAAATAGATAGATAGATACCTAGTCAGTAAAATAAACAAATAAAAATAAAATAAGAATAAAAATAAAAATCATACGAGATAGTCAAATAATTTGTGGCTCTTTTCACGGCCTTCATTTATTAGCCACATATGGCTCTGTTTCTTAAAGCAATCTTTAGACTGAATTATTTTAATTCCATCTTCTAAAAGGTTATAGGTCCTGGGGCCCAAAACAGTAAAATGCCTTTGACCAAAAGAGGTCATCATTCGGGGAATATCCATTTTTTTAGCAACGGATCGCCTTGTTGGATGCATTTGTTGTGAGAAAGTCCTGTTGCATTTGAATTGAATAAAATTTACACAAAATTTTAAATAAAGCTGTCTTAAATCCAATACTTCATATTCCAAAAACAATTTTTCCGATGAGTACCTGTAAGGCTTACGCGTGATGATTTTTATAATTAGTTTCTGTGCCACCTCTGCTGGGTAATTAGTCGTTTTTGCACAGGCTCCCCAGCCAATGATTCCATAGCTTAGAATACTTTGGCACAAGGCATAGTATGTTGTTTTTAATGTCTTGGGGTCTAAAATATTCCTTATATCTCTAAACAAGAACGCCAGACGCCTGACTCTGGTGGAAACTAAGTCTATGTGGTCAGCCCATTTGAGGTGATTATCCACAATTATGCCTAAATACTTCAACGATAGTGCTTTTTGCAATGGCGCACATTTACAATGTTTAAGGCTCCCGCATTGATGAATTGTTATGGTGTTTATTGCAGGTGGCTGCCCTCTCTTATCTATACTGAATGCTAAATATTTCGTTTTATCAATGTTAAGCGTGAGTAAGGAGACATCAAGCCATTTCTTAATAGTATCCATATCTGCATTTGCCTTAGTAAATACACGCTGCCAGCTACTATCATTGAATATTACTACAGTGTCGTCTGCGAAGGAAATAGCTTTACTTGGTGTTAGATTGTAAAGATCATTTATATATATAAGGAATAATACAGGCCCCAAGACACTGCCCTGTGGAACACCATATGACAGGCTATTCGTTGCGCTGGAGTAGTCTCCAATTGACAGATAATTCTGAATAATGCTTATTGCTTTACAAAACGACGTTAAACGTATCTAATAGCAAATTTCAACAGGAACATAAAACAAGTAGTTTCGGAGTAATCGTCGTTTTCCTGAAATGCTATATTTTTGTTGTGATGTAAACTTCTTCTTCGCGTTCTCTAAGAGAAACTACAATTCAAAAGTCAGCGCTCGAGGTATTGAGAACAACTTTTGGGGGAAAAAAAATCACATTCATTGGGCCAAAAATGTATAACTTCCTCCCGGTTCATCTAAAAGAATCCACTCAGCAAGTCTTCAAAAAAGATTTAAAGAAGTGGCTGCTAGAAGACGGCAATACCCTGCTTTTAATGTTTGATAACTGCTTTTGATTTTTTATTTTCTTTATATCCGATATACGTTATTATATGATTTATATATTATTTTTATTACTACTTGATTATGTTTATAATAACTTTTTATGACTATTTATAATTATTTTTATTACCACTATGCTTTGGTTTTTTTCCAATTCCTAATTTTTAACATATAACCTATATGATTTTCTGACATTGTGATTATTTTACGACTATTTTTATAACTATGACTATTTCACTTACTCTATTTTTAGTAATTATTAATGCTTTTTATTTATGTGTTGAATTTTTCACGTCCGTACTCTCATTTTTTATTTCACTTTTAACAATGCATTAAATAAAAATGACACGTAGCCATTTAGATTTTTTCAAAGTTTTTTAAAAATTTTATTTCTCATATATTTTTTGATTTAGTTTTTTACGCATTTACATGTATTTTTATCCTACGTATTCAACTACTCAATGTTTATGGAATGTCCGCCCGAGCACAAGCTTTGCTTAGTTAAGCGACATTGTACAGAGGGCATCATTTAATAATTGAGTCTAATTTCTTGCTGCGTTTTTAAGTTATGATATTTTGTTTTTATGATATTTTACTTTAAGTTTCTTAATTGTAACTTGCAATATTTTTGTGATTGCTTAAATAAATAAAAAAAGGTTTCATTTCATTCAAGAATGCAGTCCCACAACGCAAGGCTAGCGCAATGCGTCTTGTATTTTCTTTTAAAACGTTTTTTGATGTTTTAGGTACACAAATGTAATACGCTGTGCTTGCCTGCTTGCTGCCTTGTTTTAACTATGTATTTTAATGGGTTTATTAACTGACATTACGAATTAAGACAGGGACAGGTTATTTTAAAATCATATTCTAAAAACTATATTGGCAGATTTGATGGATGTTTCTTCGCGTATTAGGGAGAAGTCCCCTAACGACGGACGACACCTATCGTCGGACATTAATAGTATCTCGACAAGTCGCGGCGCGATCGATACAAAGACGTAGGAAAATAAAAATCGTACGCTTCCCCGCACCGTTTTCACCCGTCGTTGTATCGATTAGTGTCCGACGCTAGGTGCCGTCCGGCGTTAGGAGACTTCGCCCTACTCATAACAAAACAAAGGAGATTATTACATAAAATTCAATATTTATGTTTATTCATTTCAAACTTTAGACTTTTATCTAACTAGATTAAAAATAAGAATAAATATATTTCCGAAGGTAATGCTCAAAATGGTAATTTGCAAGTCCGTCTGACTAGGCCGATGCCCGTACCAAGGTGGACTCGAATAGGTTTCTTGTAAATTTTGTATTGTGTGCACACTTATCAAAGTATTACAACTGAGAACAAGAAAAAATAAATAAAATAAATTTAATAGCTGTAATAAATAAGTAGTATGTATTTCAAGTTATTTTAATGGTATGTAATACTTCATAAGCATGTCAACATAATAATTTAATCAAAATATAACCAGTAAAAATATTATTAAAATAATAATAGGAATAATAATAAAATGAAATAAAATTAAAATTTCAATGATAGTCGGTAAATAGAGGAAAACAACCTAGAGGTAATAATAATAATAATAAAAAGCCAGCCATAAGAAGTAGTAGGTAATTAAAATAGCCAGGTTGCTAGTCAATAAATACTACAGAAAGAAAATATTATAATAATCCTAGAAGCAACAAATAAAAAGAGAAGATTTAGTTGTCAGGTTAAATATGAGGAGGTGTTTAATGGAGAATGACGGTGATGAGCACCTCAAGCTTATGTCTTCCAAATTCCAACAGTGTTGGAATAATTTGTTTGTTTGTTTTTTTTTCATTGGTAGTCGTCTTTGTAATTTATTTTAAATTCCTTAAAAATCTTGGGCTCTACATATAAAATAAATTATTAGTTTAAAAAAAACACTAAAAACACGCTTTTGGGCTACGATACGATATTCACATACACACGGCTATGATACGATATTCCATCATGGAATGCCAGTGCCTATCTTCCGGCTTCATCATCAGACCTTGAAACCTAATCGTGGTCAAAGTTCATCCGAGACTTTTCTAACAAGTCCAAACACAGCTATGATACGATGTTCCATCATGAAGTTCCAGTTCATATCTTCCGACTCCATCATCAGATCAGTTCGACAGTACCATATTATTGTATTTTCATCAGAACTACATACAGCTGCCAATTTTCATGACGCTACGATCCTTGGAAGATGGTTAAATTAGTTACCTTAGATTCCATTACATAGTTACATACAGGTCGACCTAATAAAAGCGTGTTAAAAATATCTTTGCGCAAACGTTGTCATTGTTTTGGGACGCAAGTGGGTGTGAGTAGTGGTGCTCCTCGTTTGTGTTACTATTCGTATAACATTTATAGCTGAAGCATTTGCAATAGTAATACGTTTTATGTTGGTTATTCAATGTATTACTTTTACGCTCCCGCATGTACTTCCCTTCCTCCCCTCAATAGCTTTTACAGCTTATGTAAAACCGCACATCCAATAAATGATATATAAGCACGTCTCGTAACGCAATCCACCTGGATTCTGGCGGTTCAAGGCCCAAGTAAGACGTGTTACCCGAATGTCACACATCAGCGGGGATTTCCTCGCTGTGGCATAATAAAGTCGGGTTGATCTCTTTCCGTATTTGGAGCCGCGTTGACGTTCACACATATAAAGATGTGTCAAATCGTCATCAGTGTGACAAGGGTTGCGGCCGCGGCTTTGAGTCGAGAGCAAAGTGGCCGCAGCAGCGGTCCTTTCAGACATTTCGCTCCGGGTGTCGTCGACTCGTTATGTGCTTCGGGAGATTATGTTTTCTAATATTAGCTGCATACCAAAGGTATTAGCGTTTTATTCCACACTGACGAATTTCAACTTCGGTTTGAATTGGAATTCTGAATCCTACTACTATAATAAACGCGAAAGTTTGTAGGAATGTATGTATGGATGTTTGTTACTCTTTCACGCAAAAACTACTGATTGGATTTTGATGAAACTTTACAATAATATAGCTTACACATTAGAACAACAAATAGGCTGTAATTTATAAAGATATAGTGTCAATTATCTAAAATATAACGATAAGTGTCAAATAAGTAGGAAAAAATCTGCCATCTGCGAGCTATACTGGCATGTGGAAGACTTTACAAGAAAGCTGGAACAATATTTCACAAGATACAATCGACAAATTGATTCCTTGTATGCAGACTAGTGAAAAAAGTAATAAAATGCGAGAGAGGGTTTTTTGACGAAAAATCTGTTTAAAATATGAACGGCATTTTTAATGTAATTTATTGATATTTTTGGTTTTCTTCTTGATGTATGTGTAAATAAGTAGTATTAAGTAAATAAGTATTTCAAATAATAATTTAACCTCTTGCTTCGTATTTTGAGTTTTATTTCATTTTCCTTCCTTGATGTAGGTGGTCTTAAACTTTTGGCCGGCAGTGTATATGTAAGTATGTATATGTATGTATAAAATACAGACCATTCCCTTTAATCCGTACCCTACCATATCCTCTTGAGATCCAGGAGTAGATCCTCAGAAATTGAAATAATCAAATTCAATTAAAATTGATAAACATGTACTGTAAAACGCCGAAAAGAAGTAAACAGCCTTACATTCACTGTTACCATGGCTTATGTAAAATAGTCTAAAGTAACGCTGTATATTTTCTGAAGAAAGAAAGAAATAAATAATAACAAAAACAAAAGAGTAGATAGTTAATAGCAATTATCTTGATTTCGAAAGAAGGAATCGGATGTAGGGACTAGCAAAGGAGACATGTGAGGGGGGGGGGGGGGGAGGGTTCATACTTTGAGTAAATGTTTCTTTAGGGATTTTACATACAATTTCAGGTTTATAAGTTTTATTATGGCAAAGGCCCCAGTTCGAATGTCAGGCCGCCTGCATTTCAAATGATCTGGACATGAAAGTTGATGTATAGCCAGTAATAGATTTTCCTGACATCGTAATAGAAAGCTATGTGATGAAAGGGGAGAGTAGAGATTAAACAAATAAGAAGGGCTATTTGAATGTGGTACACGAAAAAGTACGAGAAAAAGTCACGCGACAATCATCGTCAATGGGGACATCGTCTAATTAGGAGCCACTTTATTTGCCTGCGATTGTTCGACATGTGACAAAGCTTTTAAAACAAACAGTTAATAAACAAAGTTCTTGAGTTAATAGTTAGAGAAAATAAACAAAGTTAATAAAATGACCCCTTATTCAACAACGATTTGGAAAGACGAGGGCAACAAAAACTGGTGATATAATGGTGCCAAGAACTTACACAGCATTTGGCTAGCGCCATTTCACGTTCATTGGTTCTAGAATGTACAACAATCTTCTTGAAGCAATTAAAAGTAGTGAGAACACATCCACTTTTAAAAAATCACTAACCGATTGGTTGTTGGAGGTGGGTGGGACGGTTTAGGGAATATGCTGACTGTTGTATTTTTAATGATAGTATTTAGTACTTAGTATTTAGTTTTTACTTAGTATTTAGTTTTTTAATTCGGGCTTTCCTGACCTTTCATTGATGGTTTGGTCATGGTGCATTGTGGATATCATTATTACACTCCGGTTTTTTTTTTGTACAAAAGAAGCTAACGTTGTGCTAGCTGTAAATCCAAAGACAGAAGTTCCAAGTTGGCGTCGTTTATGTGTTGGAATTCGGGAGGAATTTCACGTTTATTTTATCTTAATGTCCCAACGTAAGTCAAATTCTTTTCTAGCAATATTATATCCACCAGCTCCACTGAAAAAAAACAATTGTCTGCTGTTATGTTTCTGTTTGATCCAAAAACTGGAGAAGCCAATTGAAGTACGGATTGTGTAGGAATGGATTGTTGACTACTGGTACGACCATGTTGTTTCCATGTATATATGAAAGCATTATATAAATAATGAGTTTTAGCATCCCATAGGCATAATATTTTTATGCCGTATTTAGCTGGCTTCGATTTCATGTAAACCCGGAACAAACATCGGCCTCAGAATGGACATAACATTTCGTCAATGGTTATATATTCAGAACAGCTGTAATTCTTCTGGCAATTTTCTATAAACTTGTTAAACACTTCAGAGATCAATACCGCCCGATATACAGTTTTTAGTTCATCTCTTGATGCAATATCATCAAACTGAAGATTTGCCTAAATAAACAAAAATCTTTTCAGAGCCATGGTCGTTCTAAAAATTTCGCAGCCGGTTCCATCTGTGGGCCACAAAGATTCTACATCTTTATGTCCAGATTTGAATACTCTGGTTAGTAGCAAAAGACCAATAAAAGCCTTTATCTCCGTTTCAGAAACATGGTTTTTCCAAAATGATACCGTAGAATTCTTTTCTGAGGTCTCTGTAATTTTTTCGTTGGTATAATTTATTATAATTTGTATAATATTATCATCTATGAGCAACTCAAATGATTCTTTGTTAGTCATCTCATTTTTAGACGCTGCTAGTCCAATTAATCCAGGTCTTTGTCTAATAATATTATGTTGACGAGTACGTGAAGGTGCTGGTGGATTTTTAGACCATTTGTATTTGTTTTTTCCATAATAACTCCTCTGACTAGGTCCTGCTAGAGGTTCTCCTTCACTCTCTGAAGAACCTGCTTCAATCTCGGGATTAATGTCTTCACTGTTATCAGAATCGTGTGTTGGTGACTGCTCAATATAGCTTATTCCATCGTTGTCGCTGATATCTTCTTCTGGATAGCCCCTCAACACAGATTCGGAGTCAGAATCCGCGATCAATAACTCTGCTATCGCCTGATCACTTAAAGGTCTCGCCATCTTGACAAAATAACTGTGAAACATACGAAAATATGAAATAAAATATTTACTAAAATCTTACGTAACTGGTATAGTGGGGGCCGCGCGGCCCCCATAACGCACGTACCTCCGCTCTGGTAAAAGTTGCAACGCCGAACGTCCGGCGCCCGCCGCGAGTCGCGACGTAATGAGATTATCAAAATGGCGCCCGCGGACGGTGCATAGTTTGAAAGTAATTCAAAAAAATATCGCACGTGGGGGCCGCGCCACCCCCACGAAACCAGTTAAGGGTTAAAACAAAATAAAAAATTATAATGAATATCTTATCTGAACGAATATACAATATTAATTTTACCTATTAAGACAGTGATCTTTTGCATTTATATAATTATGTATACACTCATTATCTAGCAACAAATAATAATAGTTTTTTAATTAACACAATATGTTAGTAGGTACTCTCTCGTAAACTTAACAATAGCTATTCCCGGAATATTCGTCACGTGGATGGGCCACTTTAGCGGCCGTACGACGAGACACTCCACAAAACGTTGACCTAAAAAAGAGCAAGTCTCGCCTCTAATGGGGGATCTTCACACACGTTCAGCACCACTTCATACGCCTTCGTCTCTGCCTACTCAGGATTTTTTTCACACTCTTGTACTCTCGCTGGTACTCGTATTGTACTTAGGTACTCAGTAGCTGGAGAATAATAGCCGAGCCACTATAAAATATGATGTTGAGAAAATTTCAAACTTAGTTCATGTAAATGTATTTTGTTGCTCATATTCTAAATAATAAGTGTCTCGTTTATACTTATTTATTAACGTATTGTAAGAAAAAATAAATTGTGTAAAAGAGAATTTTCTGGATTACCTTAAAAAATACGTAATTTACTAGAGATGAGTTCCGGAATTTCGGTAGAAATCTATATTTATAAAAAAATATATGTTGGTATATCTTTCTGTCTGTCTGTCTGAGCCTAATAGTAATAGTGGTTGATACATATATGTATTTTTTTCATGGAGAAGATTAATATGATATCCACATTGTTGAAACTCACCATCAGATGGCGCTGCAGCAAATTCTATATCAACTTCTATACCGTTCAAGCGATCGATATGAAAATTGGCATAAATAGGTATTTGAGCCC